>JAVJIF010010144.1:0-190597 GCA_038442645.1 Agave tequilana | reverse complement strand
CGTATCCTCAAAGAACAAAGAAAAATCTCTTTGATGATCACAACACTGATCACCTAAAGAGCACTCTCACTACAACACACCTATAGGAATATCTAGCAATGGATAGCTCAAGTGTGGTTTGAGAAAGCAAGGAAAGACTATGGTGAAATCTCAAAGAATCACTAAAACACTCTCTTGATGAATCTCCCTTTGATTGGAAGTATTTGCACACAAATTTTGTGGAGAAAACTTTGAAAGGAATGGGAAAATCTGGACAAAAGCTCTCCTAAAATCTTGGCTCAAAACAATGACAAAACCCTTTTATAGAGGTCAGAAAAATCTGACCGTTGGGGTCTGTCAGAGCTGCCGGTCGACCGGTCGGTCGACCGGCAACGGTCAAAAATCCGACCGTTGCAGCCTCCGGTCGACCGGCACGGTCGACCGCGCAACTAGAGAAGAGAGTTAAACTCTCTGTCGGTCGACCGGCCCGGTCGACCGATAATTCCCGAGAGCAAAGCTCTCTGAAACGGTCGACCGGCCCGGTCGACCGATCTCAGTGCACACTGGCGTGCACGTCGTGCACGTCGGTCGACCGAACCGGTCGACCGCCTCTGTCAGTTCTGAAAAATCAGAACTGGCAGAACCAGAAAAAGGGATTAAGATTGGTCTTTTGGCTAAATAAAATCCAGAAATTCACAGTAAATCCAGAAAAATAGTTTCAATCAAAATAAAAACTGTTTTTCTAAAAATATGTTTTTCTAAAACTTGTTTTCCATAACTTCACAAAATACAAAAAACAAGATATTTTGAACTTATAAAGAAAAGTGTGTATGGATATGATCCACCACACAATCAAGATGAAATATCTAGTTTTGACATAAAGCACTAAACTTGTTTTGGTATAAGGATATGTATATAAGAAAATTACCAAAACCCAAAGTAGATATTTTGTCATAAGGAAAATCTCATCAAATACAAAAACAAGATATACTTTTAAAGCATAGTGTGTATGGATATGATCCACTACACAAATAAGATGAATATCTAGTTTTTGACATAAGGCTCTAAACATGGGTTTTGGATATAAGATATGTATACATGAATACCAAAAACCAAATTGTATTTTATCACAAATGAAAATCTTTTATGAAAAATTCTATCAAGAGTTCTATCAAGAGTGTGTGTGTGATATAGACTTGAGCAATCCACCAATCTATTCTATCCTTTACATTTTTATCTAAAACAAATAAAAATCTATACCTAGACACAAGTCTTCAACTTCTTGAAGTCTTCTGAAGGCTTTATCTTCTTGACTTGGTCCAAATGCAATCCACCGAGCTCATCTCTAGATGTGATCTTGATGCATAGGCTCGTGAATCAACCGGTGCTAGCTCCAACTTGACTTTAAATCCTTTGTTGAAGCTCCACACCTACTAAGATCTTGATAAGGAATCTGTCACTAATTAAACACAAGATCATTAGTAATCATAACTTCATGAGTTGATCATCATCAAAACTAGGGTGATAGGCCTTTGGGCCAACAATCTCCCTTTTTGATGATGACAAAACTCATGGAGTTATATATGCATGGATTAAAGTAAAGCTTCAAAGAAGCTCCCCCTTAACTCATGCATACAAATAAATAATAAAGATATGACAATGAAGCACATGACATGTATGCAAATGAATGGAGATAACACAAAATCAAATCTTTTTCTCCTATTATTTGCAAGACAATGAAGCACATGACATGTATGCAAATGAATGGAGATAACACAAAATCAAATCTTTTTCTCCTATTATTGCAACCACAAACATATAACATGAACATAAAATCTTCTCCCCCTACACAAGGAAGACATGCATATAAAATCTCAAATTCTTTCCCCCTTTTTGTCAATCATCAACAAAGGTTCAAAGTAAAATACATCAAACAAATTTTCTCCCCTTTTTGTCAAAATAAAGAAATCAAGAGGGGTAATCTAAATCAATCAAGAAGATCTATATGTAGAAGAGATGTTAAGCTCTCCTTGCATATAGGCAATACAAATTAAAAATTTTGAAATTTTCTTATGAAAACAAAATTTGAAATATCTTAAAATACAATATTTTCTTTTAAGGTACCAAATGTAGAACAACAAATTTTGAATTTTGATACCAATTATGAAATCAATGCATAAGCTTGAAGATAAATAAGATTGAAGTAAGCTTAGCATTAACAACTTTGTGCTTAAAAATTAAGTCCATTTAGATACAAGCACACAACAAATCATATATATGTATGAAGAAATAATATCAATTGAAGGTGATACATACATATATGGGAAAGCAAAAATATGAGTATATACATAAGAGGTCAAATTGATACCAATTGAAAATATCCAATGATACAATTGAAAATTAAGCTTAAGTGTATTATCATATAATCTACCACATGAAGAATTCGAACTAGTTAAATGAAGGTGTTTAACAACTAGTACGGAATCTTCAATCAAGGAATAAATCAAAAGTTTTTCATGAATATCAATGAAACAAAGGCACTAAAAACACTCTAGTATCCATAAAGTCCATATTGAAAAGAAGTGAGTGTACTAGTGTTATGTGGAACATGGCATCATGAAAAATAGCAATAAAGTTCAATATTCCTTTAAACATAAATTTTTGAAAGCATGAAAATCATCACAAAAATTTCTTTATTTTAAAATAATTATATTTCAAGGTATAGTATATTTTGTCAACACAAGAAGATACATACATATCCCTAATGCAATTGAGTCCATATATGTAGATTTGCATGAAAGGCAAATGACTCAAGAGGTATACATGTATATCTTAAAGTTTGGCCAAAATGCACATATACATGAAATGAAAAGACATGATCATAAATCAAATCCAAAGAGAGAATATAAGTTTAAAGATGTATGAATCATCAAAACTAAGCAATACAAGCACATTTCATGGGTTCAAATAAGCATTCAAGCACAATATAATAGATTTATTTGTGGCCCATAATATGTACAAGTATAAATCCTAGTGTTGACAAAAGCTAACACTTAAACTAATATTCAAATCATGAATCATCAAATCTTGAGAATACAAAATAATTTATCCAAATTATTGTAAAGTAGGATCATGTGTAAATCAAAAACTATTTGAAGAATAGATAACTAGTATAAATAGATTTTTGACAAACTAGTTAAAGATCCTTCAAATACATCAAATCATATGTTTTCATAAACATAACTAAATACATAAAAAATTTAAGCACTCATGGTCTATTAGGCTCATAAATGATTTAACAAGAAATGTGAGTGTTAAACAATCATGTAAATAGCTTTTTATGAAAATAGACATTTAAGCTGAAAAAGATCATAAGACACATTTTTAACAAAAGCACGAAAAATCATTTTTCATCAAACACTAATCTTCATGGTATATGTATGATTAATCCAATCCTAACAATACACATACATATCCCAAATCTAAAGAGTCTATGAATGATGTTTGCATGAAGGCAAGAGACTCACGGGTATACATGTATATTTATTAGATTTGAATTGAACATGTATATACATGAAGTAAAGCATTAAAAATTGGCCAAGCATGTATAAATGAGAATCATCAAACTAGTCTATACTATGCTTATAGTGGATACAAGTGAGCATGAAGTTCAACTATATATATGAGTCAATGTAGTTCACTATTTGTATATGTATAAAGTAAGTTTGATACATTCTACATCTAAGCATGTAATTACCACATGAAGCACATAAAATCTTAAAACATGAACATGCTATGAATATTATGGATGAACAAGCATGAACAAAAAAAATAGGAGTTAGAAATTGTTACCAACTCCAAAGCTCCAAATATGGTGGTCTTCCCACCAAAATCTCCTTGATAGCAATGCATCAAAAGTTTGTCCATCATGTCCATTGCATCCGCTATCAAGGCACCAATCCTCTCACGTTTGTGAGAGCCCTCACCTACATCAAAATCAAAAGGTGGGAGTTTTGGTACCCATACTTTCTTGGGTCCTTGGGGTTAGCTTTATTGCAAGGATCCCAAAATCTTTTATACTTAGCAAATATAAATGAGGTTTCTTATCAAAACAATATTTTTGCTAAATGGCCCTTGCGGCCACAATGTGTACATACGTACACCTTAGTATGCTTATGTGTAGGAGTGTGATCATGTGTGCAACATAAGCAAATGCATGGTTATGATGTGCATGAATGTGTGGAGTTTGTTCTTTGAAAACATTGATTCCAACCTAGAATGATTAAAAGCACAAGAGTTCAAAGTTGAACTCAAACCATCCATTTTATTTTTCAAATTCTTAATCTCATTAGTTGTGGCATGTAGAGCATGGTGAGATAAAGAATCATTTTTTTTTCTTTTGAAAAACATATCCTTTTCTTTTTCAACAATTTTCTTTTTAAAGATTTATTTTCTGTAAAATACTTTCTTTTTGTTGCACCATAGTAATATCATTTTTCAAAATATTGTTCCCTTCACAAAGATCATTCAATTTTGAAATAAGGAAACTTCTCATTTTCAAATCTTTATTTTCTTTTTTCTAAGCATGCAATCTTAGATCTAAAAGAATCATTTCTTTAAGCATGCAATCAAATTTCTTTTTCCAACTTTTATTCTTTTTCTAAGCATGCAATGTTATCTCTAAATGAGTCATGTTCTTTATGCATGCAAGCAATGTCTTTTTCAAATTTATTTTCTTCTAATCATGTCATATTTCTCAAGCAATAGATGACAAAAAGTAGATAGCTCATCATAGACATGTCCTCATCATCAGATTCGGAATTTACCTCAAGGGGGTCATCCCCTTGGACCATAAAGCATGCGTTGGAGGTGTTGCTTCCAACGTCCGAATCACTCCCGGCATAATATAGATCCTTTTCGCCAAGGAGGTGATGATGTTCCAAGCTACAAAAGCCGAGTCAACGTTAGATACCTAGATAAATAATCATCATTTAGGGTTGACTTGATAGCATGAAGGGCTTTTGCATTAGCCTCAAAATTCTTACCATTTAAGCAATATGCCATTATTAGATATGGCAAGATAAACATGAAATCCTAAGGCCTTGAGGTACAATGACATCTTAACCTTCCAAATTTGGATGTTAAGAATATCAAAGGTGGGTGGTGACATGAAGTCCATGGTGAGGTGTGTGTGTACAAAAATATTGTGATTAGCCTAAAGGAGGATCTTTAACTCTTAGGTTGTTAGACCCAAATCAAGAGCACTCGCTCTGATACAATTGTAAGATCACCTAGAGGGGGGGTGAATAGGTGATGGCTAATCTAATGGTCACTTGTGAACAAATAATGCGGATTAAAACTAAGTTGACCAAATTAAACTTCTTTTAATTGAACACTTATGTATAACACAAGAGTGTTGCCGAATTCCCCTTGCGAGGCTCTAGACAAACTCCTCTAGTTTCCCCTTGAATGGGTTGAGGTGCCGCGTTGGCTCTCTTGGTGAATACTAGTGTTAACAAGCAATCCACGCAAGTATAAAAATATAAGCACAAGGGTATATCAAGCATGTAAAGTAAAGACAATGAGTAATGCAAGATAAAAGAGACTAAGTGAGAAAGAGAGCAAGAGTGAGCAATCGCAAACACAAGGGTATGTTTCGAGTTCGAGCACACTTGCTCTACATCCCCGCCTTCGACACACGAAGGATTTTCACTATGCAAGATCCCAATGGATCTCTCCCGGTGCCGCAACACCTACAAGCCCTCGGACTCCCAAGTCCCGTACACACGCAAGTCCACCGACTCGCCGAGCCGCCACCTCAAACAAAGAGTTCATAACCGAACTCAACCACCAACGAGCACACTTGCCCGTATCCTCAAGAAAAAGAAAATCTCTTTGATGATCACAACACTGATCACCTAAAGAGCACTCTCACTACAAACACACCTATAGGAATATCTAGCAATGGATAGCTCAGTGTGGTGTGAGAAAAGCAAGGAAAGACTATGGTGAAAATCTCAAAGAATCACTAAAACACTCTCTTGATGAATCTTCCCTTTTGATTGGAAGTATTTGCACACAAATTTTGTGGAGAAAACTTTTGAAAGGAATGGGAAAATCTGGACAAAAGCTCTCCTAAAATCTTGGCTCAAAACAATGACAAAACCCCCTTTTATAGAGGTCAGAAAAAATCTGACCGTTGGGGTCTGTCAGAGCTGCCGGTCGACCGGTCCGGTCGACCGGCAACGGTCAAAATCCGACCGTTGCAGCCTCCGGTCGACCGGCCCGGTCGACCGCGCACTGGAGAAGAGAGTTAAACTCTCTGTCGGTCGACCGGCCCGGTCGACCGATAATTCCCGAGAGCAAAGCTCTCTGAAACGGTCGACCGGCCGGTCGACCGATCTCCAGTGCACACTGGCGTGCACGTCGTGCACGTCCGGTCGACCGACCCGGTCGACCGGCCTCTGTCAGTTCTGAAAAATCAGAACTGGCAGAACAAGAAAATAGGGATTAAGGATTGGTCTTTTGGCTAAATAAAATCCCAGAAATTCACAGTAAATCTAGAAAAATAGTTTCAATCAAAATAAAAACTGTTTTTCTAAAAATATGTTTTTCTAAACTTGTTTTCCATAACTTCACAAAATACAAAAACAAGATATTTTGAACTTATAAAGCAAAGTGTGTATGGATATGATCCACCACACAATCAAGATGAAATATCTAGTTTTTGACATAAGCACTAAACTTGTTTTGGTTAAAGGATATGTATATAAGAAATTACCAAAACCCAAAGTAGATATTTTGTCATAAGAAAATCTCATCAAATACAAAAACAAGATATACTTTTAAAGCATAGTGTTATGGATATGATCCACTACACAATAAGATGAATATCTAGTTTTTGACATAAGGCTCTAAACATGGTTTGGATATAAGATATGTATACATGAATACAAAACCAAATTGTATTTTATCACAAATGAAAATCTTTATGAAAATCATTCTATCAAGAGTTCTATCAAGAGTGTGTGTGTGATATAGACTTGAGCAATCCACCAATATTCTATCCTTACATTTTTATCTAAAAAAAATAAAATTATACCTAGACACAAGTCTTCAACTTCTTGAAGTCTTCCCTTGAAGGCTTCTCATCTCTTGACTTGGTCCAAATGCAATCCACCGAGCTCATCTCTAGATGTGATCTTGATGCATAGGCTCGTGATCACCGGTGCTAGCTTCCAACTTGACTTTAAATCCTTTGTTGAAGCTCCACACCTACTAAGATCTTGATAAGGAATCTGTCACTAATTAAACACAAGATCATTAGTAATCATAACTTCATGAGTTGATCATCATCAAAACTAGGGTGATAGCCTTTGGGCCAACAATCTCCCTTTTTGATGATGACAAAACTCATGGAGTTATATATGCATGGATTAAAGTAAAGCTTCAAAGAAGCTCCCCCTTAACTCATGCATACAAAATAAATAATAAAGATATGACAATGAAGCACATGACATGTATGCAAATGAATGGAGATAACACAAAATCAAATCTTTTTCTCCTATTATTTGCAAGACAATGAAGCACATGACATGTAGCAAATGAATGGAGATAACACAAATCAAATCTTTTTCTCTATTATTTGCAAACCAAACATATATACATGAACATAAAATCTTCTCCCCCTTACACAAGGAAGACATGCATATAAAATCTCAAATTCTTCTCCCCCTTTTTGTCAATCATCAACAAAGGGTTCAAAGTAAAATACATCAACAAATTTTCTATATATGATTTTTTATTGTGATTCGACTTTTGCAGTGTGAAATACATTGACCTCTCCCGAGCTGCAAATGACATACAATGTGGAGAAAGAATCTAGTGGAGAAGAGTCCGACCAAGCTTACTTCATGGTCTAAGAGAATGACTCCCTTGAGGTAATTTCGAATACTCAACTAGATGATAGTGCTAGTTCTTCTTATGATGATAACATGGATGCACATGCATTAAATGAAGAACTATTATGTTTTGTAAAAACTTGCTTTCAAAATACATAGCTTTGAAAGCAAGAGTTCAAATTAAAGAAGAAAATGAAAATTTGTTTTCAAAGCTAAACATGATTTTACAAGAGAGGGTTGAGATTTCAAGTGAAAGAGAGTCCTTAAAAACTCAACTTGACCCTACTTTAAAAGAAAAACAAAATTTTAAGAATAAAAATAATTGTGATGATGTTTTGAAGAATAACGAGGTTGTCTTCAAAACTCGATTTTGTTTTAAAGGAGAACAATTCTTTGAAAAAATAAAATTGCTTGATTTCAAAAGAATTGGAATTTGTTTCAAATAAAAATATTTCTATGAAAATGATTTGGCTTCTCATTCTTGTCATGATTCCATTGTTATAACCTTTATTGATAAGAATGCATGCTCCACTTCTTCTTCAACATTGAAAATGATATTTGCATGTTAAGAATAGTGTAGATTGTTTGGGTCCACTTTGAGCAATGTGCCATGAACCACACACGATTGGAATCTATGTTTCTAAAGTAACATACTCTATATATTCATGCACACAAACCACGGCATACAAATACTTATCATCCTCACACACATGATTCTATGTATGCTCATGTGTACACTTGTACACATTGTGGACGTACGGGCCATCTTGCAAAATTTTGTTAGATAGAATACATAATTCAAATTTTGCAAACAAGTTTGTTGGGTTAGGAAAGGTGCTAACCTCATGGACCCAAGAAAGTGTGGGTATCAAAATTCACCCTTATTATATTTGATGTAGGTGTGGGCTCTTACTTGACGTGAGGTTTTTGGTGCTTGATGGTGGATGCATGAGCTAGATGGACATACTGATCAGCAAAAAGCAAGCACAAGAATAAGTAAAGGAATGTGGGTGATGTTACTAATTTTTGCAATTCCTCGTAGTAGCGAAGTGGCTATACGGGTTGTATCCACAAGGAGGGAGAGCGATGAAATCTTGATGCGGATTATTTTGTTCAAGAAAAGAGAAATTTCTTTGTTTCAAATAAAGAATTTGAAAATGAAAACAAGTGGTTTCAAGAATTCTTCGAAATTGTTTGGTGGTTGTAAAAATGATTTTTCTTAATGGTAAAAGGGCATGGCTAACTTTCTACTAAGTGCTCCCACTAATCTCTAACTTCTTGAAGATGTGGCCTCACGATGGATCATAGGCAAGCATAACCCTTATGCATAGAAACTATTCACGTAAAAATCGAGTGAAACTTCTTCCTTTACTTAGCTTTACACGGCAAAAACTTGGATATTCCCTTATCAGATCCAATGAAGGCGAGAATACAGGAAAACACAAGTGCACTAATGATATCTATTTAAGTTAAAAGGAAAATCTCTAACTTACAAAAACAAGCAAAGTTTAAACTCTATAGATCATCAAAAACCCGTTAAGAATGAAATAGAAGAGAGCTAATACTGTATGTAAGTTAGAGTTAGCTCTCGTCTGCACAAGGCTTATTTGACACTTTTGACTCATTTGAGTTATCAATCAAGTTGTTAGAGATTAGTAGGTTAGTAGTTAGTTAGCCATGCAATGAAGGAGTAGTTAGACATGGTAGTAAAGAAACAACAAGAGAGAAGAGGAAAAGAGAAAAGGAGTTACACTAAAACAAAGAGATATAAGCAAATGAAAGAACTAGTAAATAGAAAGAAGAAAGAGAAGTAATTACTTGCATTAGCTTGTCACCCTCCAAATACAACTATTACACATACTCTCTTTCACTCTAATGGCTAAACTAACTAGAAGAAGAAAAATAACAACAACTACAACTCCAAAATCAAACTAACATAAAGATCCTAAAGCTCTGGATATGCCCTTCTGAAGAACCCCTGGGGTATTTATAGGCACCAGGAGAAGGGGGCCAGGGGGACAACTCCTGGCCAAAGCACGGCGCCCCGCTGAAACGCGGCCGGGCCCGTTTTCGCGGCCCTGCCAGGGCGCGCGCTGGTTTCGGGCAACGTGTCGTCCCTTCTGTCTCTGTCAGCTGGTTTTTCTGAATTCTGGATTTAATGCCCTGGGCTAACAAAATTTCCTCCTAATGTCAATGGCTATTTGGTAGGCCTTTAATCACCATTAAATGGTGATTTAGGGTCTTCTTCTTCATTTACACACCATGGACCTAGATCAAGTAAGAGCTTTATTAGCAGATTTATATCAAATAAATATGCGAATGTGATAAAAATTATGCAAAATTAGAGTCTAATCACACCCTCACACTTATCTTTTTGCTCGTCCCAAGCAAAACAAAAAATAAGAAAATTATTACACCACTTTCGCAGTGACGCGATTGCACTGAGCATGTCAACAAGCCTTTAAACCTCTAGGTTTCCCCTAGAGGAGGAGTGTTGTCTCCTGAGGGTTTTCAGCGGATTACACCTACAAAATCTAGTAAGTGAAGAAAAATATTTAGTTGTTTGTAAATCTCTTTTAAGAAAAGAACTTTCAATGATCTAAGTAAAAATGACCGAATGATGTAAGAATTAGGTTCAACCCTCATAAGTCCTCCTATACTTTAGCCTTCATAAAGAAGAAATTATGGTTTTTATTTAAATTAGAAAGGATCTTGTACTTCTAACTCATTCTATTATTTGCTTTAGATAGATATGCATAATGTGTAAGTATGTTGTGCTTGGGATTTTTCAGCTCAACTTTGAATATCATTTAATTTTATTAATATTCATCATTATTCTTAGTTTCATTAGGCTTTCTACTTTACTCATGTAACACATATCAAACCGATGACTCCCAAACCAGATGGTTTTAGGGCACCAAGTGAAAAAACACCCCTCAGATCAAATATGCAAGTAGAGTAGGCCACGAAATCAAGATTTTCTTATACATTATATATATTTATTGTTGTTTTTTTTGGCTTGAGTAATCATGCTTCTTAAGGCACAATTATCCAGAATTTTTTCAGAGTTGTCTCTAAATCCCAAGCATGTGTGTGGTAATGCAGATTCTACTAAGGCTAAATAAAAGGTATAAGTTATTTTCCTTATCCCTCCCAACTCTTAGTCAAACCAATATTTCATTTTTATTTAGGTTAAAATAAAGATTTCTTAATAAGGTTTCCTTAATTTCTACAACTTTTGGCATTTATAAAGAGTATGAAAATTCTTTTTCATTCTGGAGATTTATTTTTTATTTTTTATTTATTTATTTTTAGTAAAAAGAAAAAGAAAAAGAAAAAGTGAAAGTGTTAGCACCCTCCACACCTATATAATGCATTGTCCTCAATGAATATCATGTAAATGCAAATGCAATAAATAGGGTGAAGAAATGATGTTACTGCCGTCGTCGACTCGGGTCGGCAAGTGCGAATAAGCGAAAAAAAAAGTATAAAAGGGGTAAGCATATAAACAATAAGTAAACTTTTTTATTTTTATTTTATTATTATTATTTTTAATTATTATATTATTTTTTTAGTTGCAGTGTGGATGGCTTGTGGTTAGGGTATGACGGGGCAAAAAGAGTCAGCACACTATCAGCTCAGTGGTCAAAAAGGGCTTCAGTCTTTACCCATTCACTTTGAATTCCGTGTTGTTCGTAGGATCGATAATAATCACAGCACCGTGTGGGAAAATGGTGTGCACAATGAACGGTCCAGACCAATGAGTCTTCAGATTCCTAGCGAAAATATGAATCCTATAGTTGTACAACAGAACCTTGTCTCCCGGGCAAAGTTTTCCGATTATGATCTGATCATGAAAAAGTTTACTCCTGCTTTTGGTGATCGAGCATTCTCATAGGTTTCATTCCGTACTCCTCTAATTCTGAGATCTGCAGTCTCCTTAGCTCACCGGCCTTACTCATATCAAAATTGAGTTGCTTAATGGCCCATAGGGCACGGTGTTCTAACTCTACTGGCAGATGATAGGCTTTTCGAATATGATTTTGTAAGGGGACATCTCCAGGACTGTCTTAAAAGCAGTGCGGTAAGCCCACAATGCATCATTGAGTTTGACCGACAATCCTTTCGGTTTGTCCAACCGTTTTTCCAAATGAGCTTGATCTGTCAATTGGTGATTTTGACATGCCCATTTGTCTGGGATGATACGGAGTAGATAACTTGTGATGATGGAATATTTTCGCATCAGAGGTTCAAAAACTCTATTGCAGAAATGTGATCCATTATAACTATTTATCGCTCTGGGGGCGTCAAATCTGGAGAAGATGTTTTCTTGAGAAATTTGACAACCACTTTGTTGTCATTGGTCTTGTTAGCGCTGCTTCTACCATTTAGAGACATAATCGACAGCAGCCAAAATGAACTGGTTGCCGAAGTAATTAGGGAATGGTCCCATGAAGTCGATACCCCAAACATTAAAAATTTCAACTTCTAGATCTGGTTCAGGGGCATCATGTCTCTTCTTGAAATTTCCTAATCTTCTGACAATTTGCACATGTCTTGCAAAAGTAGAATGAGTCTTTGAACAAAGTGGGCCAGTAAAACCACTTTGTAAAACTTTCTCTGCAGTCTTGCGGGGACCGAAGTGTCCTCCACATGCAAGTTCATGGCAAAATCTTAGCACACTCCTCTGTTCTTCCTCTGGTATGCATCGTCGAATAATCTGGTCGGGCAATATTAAAAAGATACGGCTCTTCCAGAAGAAGTACCGTACTTGGGTAAAGAAATGACACTGTCTTGCTTTGTCCAGTCAGCGGGTATTTGTCCAGTGGCCAGGTAATTGACTATGTCCGCATACCAGGGTTCCTTGAAAATGGCCAAGATGCGCTCGTCTGGGAAATCCTCGTTGATCGGAGCTTGTATGATATGTGCGTTCGGAATTCGTGATAGATGATCAGCGACCACATTTTCTATGCCTCGTTTATCCCGAATATTTAGGTCAAATTCTTGAAGTAAAAGGATCCACCGAATCAGTCAGGCTTTTGCTTCCTTCTTGGTCATGAGGTATTTTAGTGCCGAGTAATATGTGAAAAATCACCGTCTTCGAGCCTAACAAGTAGGTCCGAAACTTTTCTAACGCAAAGACAGCGGCCAAGAATTCTTTCTCAGTCGTTGTATAATTCTGTTGGGCGTCATTCAAGATCCTACTTGAGTAATAAATCACGTGCTGCCTATTGTCGATGCGCTGTCCTAGAACAGCGCCAATAGCAAAATCAGAGGCATCCACATGATTTCTAACGATTGTACCCAATTAGGAGTAGAAATAATAGGCGCAGAAATAAGTTCTTGCTTAAGCTTCCCCCATGACTGAAACATTCATCGTTAAAATCAAAAGGCACGTCCTTTGCGAGCAAGTTGGTTAAGGCCTAGCGATCTGCTAAAATCCTAATGAACCGTCAGTAAAACCAGCATGCCCTAGAAAGGATCTAATATCCTTGATGCTTTGGGTGGTAGAAGCTTAGCAATCACTTCTACTTTTGCCTTGTCCACTTCAATGCCTCTCCTAGAAATCTCAGCCTAGGACAATCCCCTGTCTCACATGAAGTGACATTTCTCCCAGTCAGAGTTAGATTCTTTTCTTTGCATCTTTGCAGAACCAACTCAAGATGATGAAGACATGTTCAAATGAATCTTCATAGATAGAGAAGTCATCCATGAAAATTTCAAGAAAGCGTTCTACCATGTCGGAGAATAAACTGAGCATGTACTGCATACGAACGGGCAGGTGAACGTAGTCTTTTCCTGGTCTTCTGTAGCAATGGGGATTTGATTGTACCCTAAGTACCCATCTAGGAAGCAATATTACTCATGTCCAGCTAAGCGTTCAAGAATTGGGTCGATGAAGGGTAAGTGGTCTTTATGGGTGGTGCATTCAATTTCTACAGTCGATACAAACACAAACCTTTGTAGGCAGTTTGTTTGTACCAACTCTTTTTGCTCATTTTCAACTACCGTAAAGACAGCTTTCTTCGGGAGCGCATGAACAGGGCTAACCCATGGCTATCAGAAATGGATAAATATAAATAATCCATTATCTAATAGTTTTAAAATTTTTGCTCTACTGCCTCTTGTATAAGTGGGTTAAGCCTACGTTGTGAGTCCCTCTTAGGAGTCGCTTTATCTGTTAGAGGATTCTATGTTGAACTATGCCTGAACTTATCCTTTTGATATCCTTCATTGTCCATCCAATGGCTTCCTATGTCTTCCAAAATTGACATTAAGCTGTCCTCTGTGTTCAGTCAGGTGGGATGCTATGATGACTGGCAGGGTTCTCTTCCGCCTAGGTAGGCGTACTTGAGGTGTTCAGGTAAGGCTTTTAACTCTAGGGAGGTGCTTCATTGGTGGGATAATATTCAGACTTTCAATCCTATGATGAGGCACACTTGGACTTGACGCCCAGTCCACTGCCGCATCTACGATCTGGTCTAGATTAAAATCCTCAGACTCCAGATCAAACTCTACCTCTATCTCCATCTCCAGGCTTTCCTCATGTTCACTGGTCAGATTTTCAATAGAATTGACCTAAAAAGTCTGATCATTGAATCTCTGGGTTGTCTTCCAAGATTAAAGACATGACTTCCTCCGTCATGTCTCCAAAGGTCAATCACATGACCCGTTCCTACAGTTGATTATGGCATTGGTTGTAGTAAGGAATGGGCGCCCTAAGATGACGGAGTTTGAGACCGCGGATTTGACACAGGTTGGGTCTCAAGCACAATGAAGTCAACGAGATAGATGAAATCCCCGACCTGGATAAGGGCATCCGTGATTTCCCCCTTGGGATTTTCACAGATCGGTCAGCTAACTGAATGGTGACTCGAGTTGGACTCAGCTCGCCCAACCCAAGTTGCTGGTATACTAAAAGAGTAGCAAGTTGATACTTGCTCCCAGGTCAAGAAGTGCTCTGCTAATTCTGTTGTCTATGGTGCAGGAAATTGTGGGATATTTGGGATCACTGTATTTCACCGGAATGGGACCAGACAGAATTTCGCTTATATTGGTTGCCAAGAACACTTTCTTGGGCACATTTGTCTTTCTCTTCTTCGTACACATATACTTAAGAAATTTGGCATAAGCGGGACTGTTGGATACCGTCAAGAAGAGGCACATTTAGTTGACCTGGTTAAACATCTCAAGCATCTTCTCCTTGTGCATATTCTTATTGTTGTTCCTAAGCCTATTGGGAAAGGGTGCTATAGGCTTATGAACTTGTTCAGCAGCTTTCTACTCGTCGGATGTTTGTGGAGCAGATTGGGAGGAACTAGTAGAGGTGGATGCTGGAGTAGGATCAATGTGGACTGGATTTTTCTGTTGGTAGACCTGGTTGTCCACCTTCTTTCCAAATTGAAGTGTGTGAACAACATTGCACTGGTTGATTGAAGGATCCTGAATTTCATACGCTTGATTGAAGTTTTAGGGTTAACTAGCGGCTGACTAGGTAAAGTGCCCTTTAGTCTTTCACTTAGAGAGCTAGCTAACTGGCTCATCTGCATTTCCAATCTCGATATAGCCTGTGAATGGTTGTTCAGCGTTTGTCCCTGATTTTGCACGAAAGCGGCTTGGGACTTCATAAAAGCTTCCATGCTTTCCTCCAATTTGCTGAATTTCTTTTCCATTGGTGAACTTTGGGAGGAGGAAGATAGAGCTTGATTGGGAAAATTGGTGGAGGACTAGGACGGTGAAAATTGTTGGAGGAAATTAAGCCTGGGAGGATTGTTCTGGGCCCAAGAGAAATTTGGGTCATTCCTCCAAATTATATGTTTGCGAGTAGGGATTGTGTTGCGGCCGTGAGTAGGCCGCATTCATATGTTTCGGTGGCACTTGTTGAGTATGAAAAATGGGTACTCTTCAAAGACATGATTTGGTGCCTGGCAGTATGAACAACCGGATTGTGAATTGGTGGTGGGTTGATTGGTTGACATGGCTGGCTCTTTTGCTCCTAGAGCCTCTATTCTCCTCATTAGGGTTGCAATCTTAGCTTCTGCAGATATGGATGATTCTAGAGATAGGAGCCCTCCTTTAAAGCTATACATTGTGAATTCTTTGGTTTTTACGAGGCTGGCTCCCATTGCTGGGTTTTCTTAGCAAATACTCAAATAAATCCCAATCCTAATTCTCATCCTATTGCAAGAACCCTCCCTGACACATGATTTCTAACAGGGTTTTCGTCTGATAATCTAAACCATCGTAGAGATCTGGCACTGACACCATTTCTCCACACCGTAATGAGGGCACTGAGCTAGGATGTCTTTGAATCGCTCAAAGTATCTCCAAAATGGCTCGCTCAGTTCTTACTTGAGCTGCATGATATTCTTTCTAATGAGGGCAATTTGTGAATTGGGTAGAATTTCTTTAAGAAGACCTTGAGGAAATTATCCCACGTTGTAACTGAATCTGCCGCCAAACTGTACAACCATTTTTTAGTTAGGTCCTTTAGGAAAATAGAATGAAACATAACCTAACGGCATCGTCTCCTAACTGGGGAATAGCACATGAGGCACACTTCTTCAAATTCCTAACAAAGAAGTATGCGTCCTCTGATTCTAAATCATGAAACTTTGAAAGAGTGTTAATGAATTGAGGATTTAATTCAAATTATTTCTATTTGCCTCGGCAGCTTTATACAAGATGGCAATGAGGTTCTGATGGGTAAAACTTGTCCTGAAGTGATCCATCACCGGTTTTGGATGCAAGAGTAGAGAAGTGTTTTTGGTTAATTTGAAAGTTATAGAATCCTCACCCACTTGCATGCAGCACACCACAAACAACGTAAAGACAACAAACACATCAAAAGAATAAAATAAACAAACAAAAGAGAGAAAAACAACCACAAAGCCTTAGTCTAAGGTACTGGACCTAGACAACTCCTAACTGGTTGATTCTCCGAGGAAGGTTGTTGCAAGAACTGGACTACAAGCTAATCGGTTAGGAAAGGGCAAAACTCGGTGGAAGGTTCCGGACGCGAGCCACAAGCCTTAATTACGCCAAAACACGGAGCTTTGAGGCTTTGCCTCTCCTTAGACACCGATTTTGCAGGAGTATTGTTCTTGCAATTTTCACCTCGGTTAATCTCTTAGTGAGTCCGAGATGTCCCTAGGGCCAACGTCTATCAATTTTAATTAAGGCTTGGGATAATGTGAGTGCACTTGGAGATGATTTTGGGCTAAGGAGGGTGATGAAATCCCCTCCTTATCTTGTTTATTTGGGATTTTACCCTAATGTCAATTGTGCAGGTGTACAGTTTATTCACAATAAGGTAACACTCAAGCGATAAATCACTCTAAAATATTGGTCCTATTCTATATGAATGCACACGTACCTTTCTCCAGTCTTCAACAGAAATTGAAGTAAATTGAAATAGACACGTGCCCTAAATGTCAGAGTCTAATCCAAATTTCAATGAAGCAACAAGTGGATTTCTGTTGAGTTTATTACATATGTATAAGGTGAAGCACTCAAGGGAACGAAAAAATTGAGAAAGCAATTTGAGCGGCTTTCGGCAACCTACAGAAGAGTTTGTTAGTACTTCAATCGAGAGAAACTCGCTTTTACATGAATTTTTCGAGGGCAAATGAATCCTCGTGCAACGTCTTTGGCCATCACTTCGCTTCTGGTGATAGTGAGCTCCTTGATACTTCTCTGCACATAAGAACAAAGAAAAATCTTTAGTATTGAACAATAAAGCCGTTTCCTCCTGGTAATGGCGCCAAAATTTGATCAACAAAAAGCAAGCACGAGAATAAGTAAAAGAATTGGGTCGATGTTACTGCTTTTGTTGTTCCTCCATAGTAGCGAAGTGGCTATACGGGTCATATCCACAAGGAGGTAGAACGATGAAGCTTGATGTGGCTTTTTTGTTCAAGAAAAGAGAAAGTTCTTTGTTTCAAATAAAGAATTTGAAATGAAAACAAGTTGGTTTCAAGAATTGTTTGGAATTGTTTGGTGGTTTGTAGAAATAATTTTTTCTTAATGGTAAAAGCGCATGGCTAATTTTCTATTAAGTGCTCCCACTAGTCTCTAACTCTTGTGGCTTCACGATGGATCATAGGCAAGCATAACCCTTATGCATAGGAACTATTCACGTGAAAATTGAGTGAAAGTTCTTCCTTTAATTTTAGCTTTACACGGCAAAAACTTAGACATTTTCTCATCAAGATCTAATTGAAGGCGAGAATACGGGAAGACACAAGTGCACTAATGGTATTGGCAAAATTAAAAGGAAAAACTCTAACTTACAAAAATAAGCAAATTTAAACTCTATAGATCATCAAAAATCCATTAAGCATGAAATATATGAGAGCTAATACTTGTAAGTAAGGTAGAGTTATAACCCTCGTCTTAAGATATCATAGCTCTCGTTTGCACAGGCTTGTTTGACACTATTGATCATTTGGGTTATCAATCAAGTTGTTAGAGATTAGTGGGTTAGTAGTTAGTTAGTCATGTAATGAAAGAGTTAGTTAGATATGGTAGTAAAGAAAAATAACAAGAGAGAAGAGGTAAAGAGAAAAGGAGTTACACTAAACAAAGAGATAGAAGCAAATGAAAGCAACTAGTAAATGGAAAGAAGAAAGAGAAGTAATTACTATATTAGCTTGTCACCTTCCAAATACAACTTTTACCACTCTCTCTCTCTTTTACTCTAATGCCTAAACTAACTAGAGAAGAAGAAAAACAATAACAACTATAACTCCAAAATCAAACTAACATAAAGATCCTAAAGCTCAAGATATGCCCTTCTGAAAAACCCTGGGGGGTATTTATAGGCACCAGGGGAAAGTGGGCTAGGGGGACAACCCTGGCCCAAAGCACGAGCGCGCCCGCGCCCGTAAGGTCGCGTCCGCGTTTCCGCGACCCTGCCAGGGCGGCGCGTGACTGGCTTCGGGCAGCGTGTCATCCCTTTTATCTCCTGTCTGCTGGTTCTTCTGGATTCTGGATTTGATGTCCTGGGCTGACAAATCTCCTCCCTAAGAACAATGGCTACTTGGTAGGCCTTTAATCACCCATTAAATGGTGATTTAGGATCTTCTTCTTCATTTGCACACTATGGACCTAGGATTAAGCAAGCAAAGCTTTATTAGCAGAATTTTATATCAAACAAATATGCGAATGTGATAAAAATTATGCAAAATTAGAGACTAATCACAAACCAAATTGATGCATCGCTATCAAGAAAGTTGGTGGGAAGGTCACCATGGTTTGGAGACTTAGAGAATAGTTCATATGGTTTGGTAACCATCTCTAAATTCCTATTTCGTTTACATGCATTTACATGAATGTTTTTAGCATGTATTGTTTCATGTTTTTCCATGTTTATTATGTTTAAATAAAATGTTAATTAGACTTGAGATATACATAATAGTATTTGAGATACACTCATGTTTACATGGACTATTTTTGTGTTCTCGCTACAGTTTAGCTATTGTGTATATCCTAACTCTAAAGCACGTTATTTACCCTAATGATCATGTTTGTTTTGTACTACATGTTTTGATTACTTGTTTAGATGTAGTTTTCGTTAAAACTTGTGTTTATACTTGTACAAGTAATGGCCACACTTGATTATTATAAGTTTGTACTTCATTGCTCATTTGTACTCATTACATGTACATGTATAACCTAATTTTGATGATTCTTTTATTTATACTTATTTTTCTATTTTTGTACATGTTTAGCTTCATGTATATGTTATTTTGTCTAAAACTAATATATATATATATATATATATATATATATATATATATATAATAATATTATATATATATATATATATATAATATATATGTATGTATGTATGTAGTATGTATGTATGTATATATCTTAGAACCACTTGCCTCATGCAATATACTTTTGTGGACTAGTTTATGTTTTATATATATATGTATACTTTTAATTTCAACGAAACATAAATATACCTTGATGCTTTTTTAATTTTGATGAAAAATTTCATTTTGATGATCTTTATGCTTTTGATAAAAGAACTTCATGTTTATGTATATCCCTAATCTAAAATACTGTATTTTTATTTTTCTAAAGTATTTATTTTATTTTACTAGTGATATTATTATTATTTATAACTCGAGTTACAGTACAAATTATTTTAAGATAGTAAATGGTATTTAGCCTTATAATTATATTAGCATTATTAAGTATTATCATTTTAATTACTAGCTAGTATTTTTCTCATTACTATGTTACTAGTATTATTATTATAGTTGCTATTATTGTTAATATTGATCTTGCTGTTATTCTTGTTCATATTGTATTGTTTTAGTCATTATTATTAATGGTAGTATTTTTATCAAGTATTATTAAATAAGATTTTTAATGTTAATAATTTTATTATTATTACTATTGTTGTTATTATTATTGTAATTATTATTGTTAATTATTATTATGATATTGTAATCACTTTAGTAGTATTATTATTATTTTCATCCAAGCCCAATAAGCTCATCCCATTCTCCTTTCCTTTTATTTTTTTCCTTTTTATTCTAAGTCTACATGAGCCAAGCCCACTTCTTATTTTCATTCTTTTCTTCTCCTTTTTCTTATTTTTGTCTAAGCCCAAAAGCTAAGCCCGCAAGCTCACTCTCTATTTTCTTATTCTTCATATTACTTATTTCTTTTAACTAAAGTCCTAATATAACCATAACCCATTACCATTGAGATCCTTACCCATTAACTCAAAGCCCAATCCTAATCTTAATCCAAATCCAAATCTATAATCTAATTTAATATAATCATAGTTTAAATTCCAATCCAAACTCCCATCCTAATCCTAATTACTAAATTAAGCAATCTAAACCGATCTTTGAGATTTTAGCAATATTCAATTCTTATCTTAACTGCTAAATTAAGCATTCTAAACCTAATTGGAATTCAGCTTTCTAAAATCTCTAATAACCTATATAAAGACCCAAACCCTTTCTTCTTTCTATCTCAAGAGAAAACCCTAATCCAACTCTCTCCACTTTCATCTTTCCTTTCTCCTCAAGCGGATCGTGAACAAAAAGGGGGTTTCAAGGAACAAGGCTTGAGAAGAAAGCAAGGAGGAACAACCCAAGTAAGTAAAAATTAAACTTTTATGAATTAAAATTGATTTAATGTTTCATGATTAGATTTATGTTCCCATAAATTTTTCACCTAGAATTCTTGTCTAAGCTCTGCTTTCCATTGATTTTTGCAAAAGGGGAAAACTTACAAAATGGGTCGAGGAGCTAAATTACAAGTATTCTAAAAAGATTACAAGTAGATCTCCTCTGAGATTCTGGAGAAGTATGCTGATAGGAGTCTGGATAGCGCGCGACCACTTTGTCCCTTTGACGATGCGATCGATAGGATTCCCTTCTCGCCTGGTTCGGGTATCGGAGAACAGAAGGTTGGTAGAACCCTCTGTTACTTCTTAAACTTCCTCCACTTGGGAATTCCTTCTCGCTGGTTCCAAAAATTCCTTGAGAGAAGGAAGGTATTAGGGTATTAGCACCCTGATTAGAAAGCAGTTCTCTGAATTCTTGGAAGCAAGAGAATGAATCTCTGTTTAGCCGTGTCTGAGTCCGTGCCTCTGCCTGTGCGCCTGTGTGTCCTTCTGTTCGTATGCCTCTGGTGGGCTATTTATAAGGAGAGCAGGGGTATAATTGTCCCTTAAAAATTCAGAAAGTAGCCTTACTGCGAGTCTAAATCAGCTTCTGCGAAGTTAGGAATAGCAGGTAGCGTCGATCTCCTGATCTGTTTTAATTCTTTCCAAATAATGAAAGATCTCCCTTATCCTCTTACTTGTTTTAGGAGAGTCATGAGATTACGGTAAACAACTACCAAATTTGATCTCAGATTTGATCTTGATTAGATTTGATCTGAATAGATTTGATCTCATCGAATTGAATTGAAGTCAAAGGTTGACCATAACAGACCCGTAGCGGAGCTGTCGCGTCGAGCTCACAGCGGAGCTGGAAAGAGCATCTGGCGAAGTCAGAAGAAAACTCTTCAGCGAAGCTGGATAAACATTTGTGACGAAGCTACCGAACATCCTTCTGTGCGGTTACGTGTGGCTTCAAGCGAAGCTAGCATACTGCGGAGTTAACTGAGCACTTCAGGTGAAGCTTAAGTTAGCTCTCCGATAGAGCTTTGAACAGCTTCAAGGCAAAGTTGGACAAACTTAGCCTCTCAAGTGAGGCTATCCCCTCGGGTTCATGTGATGCTAAGTGTTGAGCTAACCTAGCATTTTAGACCTGCTTAGGTCCTTCAAAGACAATCTGGGCTCACTGTCTGCTTCACTGGATCAGTAGAGTCCAAGTTGCTGATTTGTCCCTCGGAGATGGGTACAGAACTGGTCGTCAGCTTGTCTGTCACTTGTCTTTTGTAAATGTCAACAAGTTAGACATTGTTCAGGCCAGTCAAGAATCTTGTCTTTTTAGAGTGTCAACAAGACCCCTTCAAAGTTTTCGAAAGTCTGCAATGGAATGGTTCAGGCTTCTAAATACTTGAATTGCTATGATTGATGGTATGTGAAGTACGAGCGTTGCCATAGTGGTTGAGTTCAGCTTCGCTTCAATCCTGCTTCTGGATTAGAATAAGTTCGCCGAGGAATCGTGTAGATTCGCGATTGTGAATAGCTTCGCGTCAGGATAGCTCCGCGTTCGAGCCTCCTGGAGTAGATTCGCTTTAAATTAGTCTTGGAACGCCGTTCCTTTCCCGAGGCCAACTGCCTTTTGGCTAGTTTCGAGAAGGACTACCCCTTCATCAAGGAAAATCATTACTTCTGCGCACATTTCCGAGGGAGACTATTCCCTTTCTCAAGGCTTAGTACTTGAATGCCTTAAATTCGCTCGCGCATCCAAGCTTGAAGCAGCGGCGGTGCGATCAGGCTATGAGGCCTATAATAGGACATTTGAAGTCATGTTCAAGGAAACAGTCCATTCATAACTTCTCCTGGTTGTCCAGAGAAAGATACTCAGCTCTCTGAACTAGTGGGGGTGCCCACTCTGGTCATTAACCGGCCAAGAACTGGTGAGTCTTGGTCATCCAGAGACTTTACCAATGGACTAATGACTTTAGGGAGTTTATCTCCCTTAATTTAGCTTTATCAGCTACCTCAGTGATTGATTCCCTTGCTCTTCATTTTGTATCTGACTGATTTGCAGAGAAGGGTTTCAGCCTTATTTCCCAGCTTCCCGGCGAAGCTATCATTTTCACTTGATTAAAGAAAGATCATTGCATGCTTGCCTGCTAAGTTCGCCACATAGGCAAGAATTGGGACTTAGTCTTTTCAAGTTTGAGCCAGTCTTACCATATAGGCGAGGCTAGGACTTGGCTTATGCTGAGCTAGCCCATCATTACTACACAAGCGAGGCTATCCTCTGCTTAAATGAAATCCATCCTAAAGCGCAACTAGATCGGATATAAATTGATTCGCCTAAAGAATTTGACTTAGCGCACCATTCTTGCATTTTTTTCTTTGCTTTACTGCTAATATGTTTTCCATCTTGCGTTGCAGTGAATTGTGGTTGCCCGTCTTTCATCTTAATGAAAGAGACTGAAACTTGTCTCTTGATTTTCCAGTTGAAACTTTGGCCATAAGCAAGAGGAACAAACTAGGACAGCTGATGCGTGTTCCCAGAAGAGGTAGCAGTCGCTTATCCGAGATGATCCACTTCGAGAAGGGGTGGTAGTCGCTTATCCGAGATGATCCACTTCGAGAAAGCGGACGTCACCTGTAAGGTCTCGGATCCTTCCTCTGGCAATTTTCATCAAAGAAGATCCGGCTTTCTGATGGCAACCGGTCCTTTGCCAATTTTCATCAAAGAAGATCCAGTCTCTTGATGGCAAAATCTGCCATTATGCGAAGGATTACAGCCTTTGTAAGAGGAAGGCCTTTTATGTCCAGTTAGTTTGGCTTGGAAGTAGATAGGACCACTTGTATGCCTTTGGAGCAATGATTCAGTTGTACGAACCACCTTAATGTAGCGCCAATTTATCTTCCCTTTTGAATCAATAAAAGTTTATTTTTCACTGTTTATCTGCTTTGTTTTTTTCTCTTTTTGACTCGAGAACACCTGAAGTGGACCACTTTAGGCAAGTCTTTTCCTAGGAGGAAATGAGAACTCTTAGTCGAGCTAAGCTTCCGGCGAAGCTGAAGACAGATTTTCAACTGGCGAAGCTAGCACGAAATTTTCGCGAAGCTAAAGATGTGCTTTTAGCGGAGCTAAAGCATGTTTCTCAGCGAAGTTATTCAAGCATCGCGCTAAGTCAACACTGGACTCACGGCGGAGTTAGCCCTTAGCAGGGCTGAACGCTTCTTGGGAAGGCGCTTTAGGCGCCGTTTTAAATTAATTTGAAATGACTGCCTGCACTCCTTTCGAGGAGGCGGAGTTTTAGGCAATTATCAGCCTATAAAAGCCTGATCGGGCTGAAAGAGAAGGCACCACTTCTCTTTGAATTTTCAGAGCACTCTGACTCTTCTTCTTCTTCTTCCTCCTTCGTTTGGAATTTTAAGAACTTCTTCAGTTCTCTGATGGCTCCCAAAAGACGGGCAGAAAAAGAGCTAGCAACCTCTATGACAGAGGGCCTTCTCCTCGTCCGGTCATCGAACGACCTATCGTGGGTAGGGATCTTCCCCCTTTTGATCAGAGTTCTCATCTCTCTTTTAAAGCCAATTTCTAGCTATCTTCTGATGAATCCAGAACGATCAATTATGATCTCGTGATCTTATGGAGTTTAATTTCCTGAATTTCTCTTGATGTCTTGATTGGGAATCTTAAAACCGAAGGGTCTCTTCTTCAAGCTTCCAGGCGAAGCTATCCCTTAGGCGGTTCACATCCTATTGAATGATAGGCTGTGAAGCTAACCTTTGGAGTGTAACTGAAAAGGACTTTAGTGACCTTAAAATAATTTTTAGGCAGCAGTACCCTTCTGACGAAGTTAGCCCCTGGGGCTTCGTCGCGTCCTATTATTTGAGATGAAGCTTCCAGAGCGAAGCTAACACTTGGATATTTTCCTGCCTCCTGCCTTCGTGTGGAATGCGGAGTTAAGCTACAGCTGAGAAGCGAAGCTTCGAGGCGAAGCTATTGTTAGGCCAGCTTCGCTTAGAGAGCGAAGCTATGCCTTAACAAAAAATACATTCTTGTTGAAAATCACCTAGAGGGGGGTGAATAGGTGATTATGCTAATCAATGCACAAATTAAAAATTATGGAGCAACAATCTTACAAAGCAAGTAAGTATAGCAATGACAATCAAGAGCAAGTAGTAATAGAAATAAAAGTAGAGCAAGAATAAGGAAAAGTAAACCAAACGCAAACACCAAGATTTGTTATCGAGGTTCGAGCACCCAGCTCTACTTCCCCGCCTTCCCCAGAAGGATTCCAACCACTTCCACTATCACAAAGATGTCTCAATACACCGGAGTACCCAACTCCACAATCTCAAGTACAAGCAATCTCTGAGTAGTCAAAAGACCACAAACTCTCTCTTGCAAAATTCTCTTCCCTTACAAAGGTCCTTAGAGAATTAATGAGTAGGAATGAAGCTCTTGTGTGCAAGGAGAAAAGAAAATGAAATCAGAGAACTCTTGAAAACACTTCAGAAATTTAGAGAGAATTTCAGCACAAAACCAAGAAACCAAGTCTTTTGAAAGCCTTAAACTTTGGAAATTTTTGAGAATTTTTCTTATAATGATTAGTAATCCAATCTCTCCCCAAACACCCCTATTTATAGGAGAGGGCTAGGGTTAGAAGATAAAACATTTTTAAGGCTAATCAGAATGTATTAAATCCAAAACATGTCACTTAAACACACTTAAGTGAGAAAAGGACAAAAATAAATCTGCTCAGAAAACTAGCCGTTACTGTTCAAATGGCTAGTCCGGTCGACTGGCCCGGTCAACCGCTAGTACAAAGGAATATAGCCGTTGCAGGCTACGGTCGACCGGCCGGTCGACCGAAACAAACAGAGAGCTCTGCTCTCAGACCGGTCGACCGGGATGGTCGACCGTCCAAAGACTTCCAAACGTGCACAGATTTGTGCACGTCGGTCGACCGACCCGGTCGACTGACTTCTAGTCAAGTCGACTAGTCAGAAGACTAGTCGACTGCATGAAGTCTGGAATGGACAGAAAATCAATTTTAAAAATATTATGAAAATCTTTTAACACTCATAAAATTACCAAAAATAGTTTTATCATTTTGCATTGATATATAAACATGTGGTAAAAAGTTTAGCTCAAATATCAATCAATATGAACTATTTTTGACTCTTATCATTTTTACCAAAAACCAAAACTGTATTTTCTAAAACTTGGATTTTGACTAGAAAATACGTTTTGTCCAAACTTCTTCCAAATACAAAAACATGATATTTAAACATTTGAAGCATAATCCTATATTCATGAAACATATGTATATCAAAGTTTTTTGTCATAAATTCCAATACCAAAATAAGTTTGTAGGTTGAAGATTGTATATAAACTATTTATGTAAGGAAACAAGATGTGCACAAAAACGTGTGTGAAAGAGCTTCAAACCTATTCACTATTCTTTAACAAAATTCTAAACTAAAAACAAATCTAACAAATTATCTTGAGCAATCTTGAAGTCTTGAGCCATATGATGCCTTGCTAGAGCCTTCTCTTCTATGTTCCTTTCTTGATGTGCAAAAGCCTTCTTTGCTTCATGAACCTAGAAATTCTTGCAATAGCTAAGCAATGGCTTCCAAATATGGTACTAACCTGAAACTCATCTTAACAAACTAATTAGTACCAAATAGCACTTATTTGTTTTGTTATTATCAAAATTCTAAACAATTGGAGAGTGTAACCTTTTTGGGCCAACACTTGTTTTAGCTCTCGTTTGGCTGATGAACTAATCATAGTTTCTCCTTATTTTTGCAGTACACTATACTCCTGGTCCTCTGAACAGTCTCTTTGGCACAGCCAGGGGCTGGATGGCAACGTCAGCCTGTAGTTTCAAGGGCAGGCTTCACTATTCAGCGAGCGAAGCGCTCCTGCTCGGGAATGCACTTATTCATACTGGGGATCGGCGCACCATGAGGAGCATCTTAACTACTGCTCCCCTTGAAGATTCTGACCGAAGAATCTATCGAAAGCCCGGCTTCATGTTCGGAGATACAGCGCCAGACAACGATCACCAGCTGCTAGCCGGAGAGGGTAGTGAATTTTCAAATTGGATGGTGAGAAGTACTATCTCCCATCTAGCAAGCGGCATTTTTCCTTGTCCTTCTTTCAATGTGTGACGAGGGCTCGAAAGATGCAGTGGCAAGTGACTCGGACTATTGACTCCGTTCACGTAGGAAAGTTGATAATTCTGTCCCCTGGTTACACAAGGGCGGGTCCTCCTCGCTGCATATCGGTCACCACCCTGGGAATGTACTTCCAGACATCCCTGTGGGAGAAAACCCCGCGGTGGATCAGACCTTTGGAAATCAGTTCTTTAAGGTTTGTGGCAATTATCTGACCACTGATTTCAGGACCCCGGGGTGGATTCACCCTCCCAAGGCATGGTGGAGGGACTTGTCTCTATATATCCTTGCTCATTTTGAGGAGGATCTGGAGAGGCTGAGACTCTATGAGGCCGTCAGGGCGACCTGTTATGGTATTCAGATAAGCGTAGCGAACTTCTATGCTATCTTTGAGTTGTACTGCCCGGCTACAGGGACTTTCTTCACCCTATTGGCGAATTGGGTATGACTCTGCATGAGATGGGGAAGTCTCTGCTCTGTTTTTGGGGTCTCTCCCATATGAAGAATATTTCCCGTGCGAGGCGGAATTGGCACTTCTGGAGAAGCAGGAACCCGCCTTGTTTGAGACTTACCGGGAATTGATGTGCCATCTCTACATTTGCTCCAGCATGCACGGGAGCCATAGGGAGCTTCATGCAGTTTGAAGAGCTGGGAAAATTATTTGTTCCCTGACCTGGAAGGTACTCCTGAAGCAGCTCATTGTGGAGTTGCATATGAAGATATTTTTCGCCGGATGCAAGAGCACTCTCAAGGGGATTTAATTCTGAAAGAAGATGACAGACCCTATGAGAAAAGTGAAATTCTTCGGAATTTCCACCACCAGGCTCGTCGACTGACGTCCCGGAAGGCACTTCTGGCTGGTTTTTTAACGGTCTGGTTGAAGAGATGTGTGGTGCCGTCCTCGTCTGGCGATGTCATTCATCCGACTGTCTTATTGCCTGCAGTTCGTCTACTCCATGCTCGTTCTCTTGGACTTCTTTCAGCCATGGTGTGCTGTATTCAAAGAGGCCTTCGTGGATTGACAGAGGCTTTCTGTAGGCCACCAACAACGAAGCGGGAAAAGGGGACTATCTTGCCTCGCGACGGGCAAGAATAGGTTTGCCATATACTTATTTGATGGCATGGTTCTCCCTTCACTACCCTTCCATTATCCAAGCCGGAGAAGAGCCCCCAGAAGGTTTTCGCATGGCGCTTCTCCGTCGATTCGAGGGGTGTTCGTGGTCAAAGACCTATGTGGCTGCGGTCCGTAAACTGCTGTGCTGTCATGACGTTTATAGCCTTTTCCGATGCTTCCCATACATTCGCGATGCAGGCTATGGTGAAGAATTCAAGGATGTAGGAGAAGGGGAGACGTCATTGAGTCAGGAAGTCTTCGAATGGCTGGTCAGCATCCGGCCATCACACTTATTGTATAGAAGTAGGGACACCTATTACCTGGAGCCCTATGTTCCGAGTCAGTTTGCCCATCAGTTTGGGTATGACCAACTGTATGTAGGCAATCCAAACAGCAGTCTGGCCTTTATGGGGAGCCTCATCGATGGAGCTCGTGCCTGGCGGTTCTTCATTGCCGGCTGTACTGAGGCGCGACTGTGCATGCCACTAAGGACTCCTAACCTTCTGATGACCCAGGGATTCTGCCAGTAGTATAGAACTTCGAACTCCACACCCACTGGATTTTCTATATATTCCTTTGGTGTGAAGTTAATCTCTTAGCGGCTGAAGCAGAAGGTCACTGAGAAGAGCGAGGGTAAGAGGGTCCGCGTTCCAGGCCTCGGGGAATTCATTGCCGTTGATGATAGCGAAGCCTCAGATGCAGGAAGTCCTCGCTTTGAAGCGGATACAGGTGTTGAGGCTTCAGCTGCTTCTGGTGGGGTAGGGACGGCCCCCATGGAGCATGTTGATGTGGAAGAAGTGGAGGAAGAAGATCCTGACGTCCACTTCAAGCGAAAGCAGGAAGGTGGATCTCTGATTAGTCTCTAATTTTGCATAATTTTCATCTCATTCTCATATTTATTTCATGTAAAATTTTGCTAATAAAACCTTGCTTGCTTGATCCTAGGTCCATGGTGTGCAAATGAAGAAGAAGACCTAAATCACCATTTAATTGGTGATTAAGAGCCTACCAGTAGCCATTGACTTTAGAGTGAAGATTTTGTCAGACTAGGGCATCAAATCGAAAATGCAGGAGCTCAGATGGACAGAAGACAAACTTGGCGACGCGCTGCCCAAAGCCAGGCGCGCGCCGCCCTGGCAGGGCCGCGGAAACGCGGCCCTTTGGGCGCGCGCGCCTGCGCTTTGGGCCACGTGCTTCCCACGTGGCCCCCTTTCCCCTGGTGCCTATAATACCCCCTTGGGGTCTTCAATTTGAGCAGATCCAGAGTTTTAGCAAGTTTTTGTAATCTTGTTTTTAGGTTTGTAGTTGTCGTAGTTGTTCGTCTTCTAATTATTGTTTTAGACATTAGAGTGAAAGAGAGAGAGTGTGTAAGTGTTGTATTTGAAGGGTGACAAGCTAATACAAGTACTACTTCTCTTCCTTCTTTCAATTTACTTGTGCTTTCCTTTAGTTTTACTTCATTGTTGTAGTGTAAACTCCTTGCTCTTTACTTCTTCCTTTTTTTGTTTCTTGTTGTAGTGTAACTTCCTTCTTCTCCACTTCTTTTCCTTTGTTGTTTCTTTTACTTTTATGGCTAACTAACTTTTCTATAGCATGGCTAACTAACTACTAACCCACTAATTTCTAACTTCTTGATTGATAACCCGAATGAGTCAATAGTGTCAAACAAGTCTTGTGCAAACGAGAGCTATGGCATCTTAAGACGAGGGTTCTAACTCTAACTTCCTACAAGTGTTTTACTTTCTTATATTTCATACTTAAATATTTTTTTGATGATCTATAGGTTTTGTACTTTGCTTGTTGTTGTAAGTTAGAGACTTTCCTTTTAACTTTGCTGATACCATTAGTGCACTCGTGTCTTCCCGTATTCTCGCCTTCTAATGGATCTTGATATGGGAATGTCTGAGTTTTTGCCGTGTAAAGCTAAGTTATAGGAAGAACTTTCACTCGATTTCCACATGAATAGCTCCAACATATAAGGGTTGTGCTTGCCTATGATCCATCGTGAGGCTACATCTTCAAGAAGTTAGGGATTAGTGGGAGCACTTAGTAGAAAGTTAGCCATGCACCTTTACCATTAAGAAAAACTCACTTTTACAAACCACCAAAACATTTTCCAACAATTCTTCAACAACTTGTTTTCACTTTTTAATTCTTTATTTGGAAACAAGAACTTTCTTTCTTTTTTGAACTTTAAAGCTGCATCAAGCTTCCATCGCTCTCCCTCCTTGTGGATACGACCCGTATAGCCACTTCGCTACTACGGAAGAATCGCAAAAGCAGTAACATCAACCCACACTTCCTTCTCTTATTTTAGTACATGCTTTTTGCCGATCAAATTTTGGCGCCGTTGCCGGGAGGGAACGGCTTTACTCTTCACTACTAAAGATTGTTCTTTTTGTGTGTAGGAGAAGTACCAAGGAGCTCACTATCGCGAGAAGCAAAAGAGGTGGCCAAGGACATTGCGCGAGGATTCATTTGCCCTCGGAAAAATTCGTGTAAAAGCGAGTTTTTCCGATTGAAGTACTAACAAACTCGTTTGCAGGGTTGCTGAAAACCGCTAAAAAAATATGCTTTCTAAATTTTTTGTTTCCTTGGATGCTTCACCTTTATGCATGTATAATAAACTCAACAGAAATTCACTTGTTGCTTAATTGAAATTTGGACTAGACCTTTGCATATAGGGCCCATGTCTATTTCAATTCATTTCAATTTTTGTTGAAGAGTGCTGGAGACAAGGTACGTGTGCATTCATATAGAATAGGACCAACATTTTGAAGTGATTTACCGCTTTGAGTGTTACCTTGTTGTGAATAAACTGTACACTTGCACAATTGACATTAAGGGCAAAACCCAAATAAACAAGATAAGGTGGGAATTTCATCACCCTTAGCCCAAAAATCATCTCCAAGTGCACTCACATTTTCCCAAGCCTTAACTAAAAATCAATAGACGTTGGACCTAGAGACATCTCGACTCACTAAGATATTAACCGAGGTTGGAAATTGTAAGAACTATACTCCTGTAAAATCGGTGTCTAAGGAAAGTGGATTGAGAGGTAAAGCCTCGAAAGCTCCGTGGTTTGGCGTAATTAGGCCCGTGGCTCTGCCCGGATACCTCCCCCCGAGCTTTGCCCTTTCCTGGCCGATTAGCTTGTAGTCGAGTTCCTATAACAACCTTCCCCGGAGAATCGACCAGTTAGGAGTCGTCTAGGTCCAGGTACCTTAGACTAAGGCTTGTGGTTGTTTTTCTTTCTTTTGTTTGTTTTTAGTTCTTTTTCGATTGTTTGTTGTCTTCACGTTGGTTGTGCTGTGCTGCATGCAAGAGTGGGTGAGAGATCCGTCAACTTCCAGATTAATAAGAAACACTTCTCTACCCTTGCATCCAGAACCGGTGATAGCGTCACTTCAGGATAGATTTTACCCGATCAGAACTTCACTTCCATCTTGCATAAAACGTCCTGAAGCAAACGGCAATAATTTTGAGTTAAAGCCCCAATTCATTAACACTCTTCCCAAATTTCATGGTTTAGAATCAGAGGACGCATACTTCTTTGTTAGGGAATTTGAAGAAGTATGCCTCATGATGCGTATACCCCAGCTAGGAGACGATGCTGTTAGGTTACGTTTCATCCCTTTTTCCCTAAAGGGCCTAGCTAAGAAATGGTTGTACAGCTTGGCAGCAGATTCAGTCACGACCTGAGATGATTTCATCAAGGCCTTCTTGAAGAAATTCTACCCAATTCACAAAACTGCCCTCATTAGGAAGAATATCATGCAGTTTAAGCAAGACCCAAGTGAACCATTTTGGAGATACTTTGAGCGATTCAAAGATCTCCTCGTTCAGTGCCCTCATCATGGCGTGGAGAAATGGCGTCAGTGTCAGATTCTCTACGATGGTCTAGATTATCAGACTAAGACCCTGTTAGAGACAATGTGTCAGGGAGGGTTCTTGCAGAAGGATGAGAATCAGGGTTGGGATTTGTTTGAGGATTTAGCTGAGAAAACCCTGCAATGGGAGCCAGCCTCAGAGAAACCTAGGAATTCACAATCTATAACTTCAAGAGGAGGGCTCCTATCTCTAGAATCATCCATAGCTACCGAGGCTAAGATTGCTACCCTAATGAGAAGGATAGATGCTCTGGAAACAAAAGAGCCTGCCAGTGTCAACCAGATCAACCCACCACCAATTCACAATCCGGGTTGTTCGTATTGTCAGGCACCAAACCATGTTTTTGAAGAGTGCCCTATTTTCCATGCCCAGCAAGTGCCACTGGAACACATGAACGCGGCTTACTCACGGCCGCCTCACAACCCCTACTCACAGATCTACAATCCCGGCTGGAGAAATCACCCCAATTTCTCCTGGACCCAAAACAATCCTCCCAGGCCTAATTTTTCCAACAACTTTCACCATCCACTCCTCCACCAACTTTTCCCAGTCAAGCCCCAGCTTCCTCTCCCAAGGCTCACCAATGGAAAAGAAAATCAGTAAATTAGAGGAGAGCATAGAGGCTTTCATAAAGTCCCAAACCGCTTTTATGTAAAACCAGGGACAAACTCTGAACAGTCATTCACAGACCATATCGAGGTTGAAAATGCAGATGAGCCAGTTAGCTAGCTCTCTAAGTGAAAGACCTAAGGGTACTTTGCCTAGTCAGCCACTAGTTAACCCAAAAATCTCCAACCAAGCATATGAAATTCAGGATCCATCAATTAACCAGTGTAATACTGTTCACACACTGCGATCTGGAAAGAAGGTAGACAACCAGGTTTACCAACAGAAAAGTCCAGTCCATCCTGATCCCACTCCTACCTCCACCTCTGCTAGTTCCTCCCAATCCACTCCACAAACATCTGACGAGGACAAAGCTGCTGAACCAGTTCATAAGCCTGTAGCACTCTTTCCCAATAGGCTTAGGAACAACAATAAAAATATGCACATGGAGAAAATGATAGAGATGTTCAACCAGGTCAAATTGAATGTGCCACTTCTTGACGCTATCCAACAAGTCCCACCTTATGCCAAATTTCTTAAGGATATGTGTACAAAGAAGAGAAAGACCAATGTGCCCAAGAAAGTGTTCTTGGCCACTAATATAAGCGAAATTCTGTCTGGTCCCATTCTGGTGAAATACAAGGACCCGGATGTCCCACCATTTCCTGCACCATAGGACAGACCAAAATCAGTAGAGCGCTTCTTGACCTGGGAGCAAGTATCAACTTGCTACCTCTCTCAGTATACCAGCAACTTGGGTTGGGCGAGTTAAGCCCAACTCGAGTCACCATTCAGCTAGCTGACCGATCTGTGAAGATCCCGAAGGGGGAAATCACAGACGTCCTCATCCGGGTCGGGGATTTCATTTACCCCGTTGACTTCATTGTGCTTGAGACCCAACCTGTGTCCAATCTTAGGTCTCAAACTCCCGTCATCTTAGGGCGCCCATTCCTTGCTATAGCCAATGCCATAATCAACTGTAGGAATGGGTTCATGCGATTGACTTTTGGAGACATGATGAAGGAAGTCAATGTCTTCAATCTTGGAAGACAACCTAGGGATGTCAATGATCAGACGTTTGAGGTCAATTCTATTGAAAACCTGACCAGTGAGCATGAGGAGAGTATGGAGACAGAAACTGAGGCAGATTTTGATCTAGAGGCTGAGGATTTTAATCTAGACCAGATCGTAAATTCAGCAGTGGATTGGGGTCAAACCCAAGTGTACCCCATCCTAGGATTGAAAGCCTAGAGATTGCCTCCAATGAAGCAACACATTCCCTAGAGCTTAAAGCTTTGCCTAAACATCTCAAGTACGCCTACCTGGGCGGAAAGGACACCTTGCCAGTCATCATAGCATCACACCTGACTGAGCAACAAGAGGACAGCTTAATGTCTATTCTGAAAAGACATAGGGAAGCCATTGGATGGACGATGAAGGACATCAAGGGAATAAGTCCAGCCATAGTACAACACAGATCCATTTAGTCGATGAAGCAACCCCTAGGAGGGACCCACAACGCAGGCTTAACCCTCTCATGCAAGAGGCAGTTAAGGCTGAAATTCTGAAACTATTAGATAATGGGATAATTTATCCCATTTCTGATAGTCAATGGGTTAGCCCTGTTCATGCGGTCCCAAAGAAGGCTGGCTTTATGGTGGTAGAAAATGAGGAAAAGAGTTGGTACAAACAAGACTGCCTACCAAGGTTCGTGTTTGTATCGACTACAGGAAGTTAAATGCAGCTACCCGTAAAGACCACTTCCCGCTACCCTTCATCGACCAAATGCTTGAGCGTTTGGCTGGACATGAGTACTATTGCTTTCTAGATGGGTACTCGGGATACAATCAGATCCCCATTGCTGCAGAAGACCAGAAAAAGACGACGTTCACCTGCTCGTTTGGAATCTTTGCTTATCGGCGCATGCCTTTTGGATTGTGCAATGCTCCTGCAACGTTCGAACGGTGCATGCTTAGTTTGTTCTCTGACATGGTGGAACGTTTTCTTGAGATTTTCATGGATGACTTCTCCATCTACGGAGAATTCATTTGATCAGTGTCTTCATCACTTAAAGTTAGTGCTACAAAGATGCATTGAGAAGAACCTAACTCTAAACTGGGAAAAATGTCACTTTATGGTGAGACAGGGGATTGTCTTGGGCCATGAGATTTCGAGGAGAGGCATAGAAGTGGATAAGGCTAAGGTAGAAGTAATTGCTAAGCTTCCACCACCCAAAAGCATCAAGGATATTAAATCCTTTCTAGGGCATGCTGGGTTCTACCGATGGTTCATTAAGGATTTTAGCAAAATCGCTAGGCCCTTAACCAACCTGCTCGCTAAGGACGTGCCCTTTGATTTCAACGATGAGTGTTTTAAATCATGGGGGAAGCTTAAGCAAAAAATTATCTCTGGCCTATCATTTCTGCTCCTAATTGGACCTAGCCATTTGAAATCATGTGTGATGCATCTGATTTTGCTATTGGCGCTGTTTTAGGACAGCGCATAGACAATAGGCAGTACGTGATTTATTACTCGAGTAGGACTTTGAATGACGCCCAACAGAACTATACAACGACTGAGAAGGAATTCTTGGCCGTTGTCTTTACGTTAGAAAAGTTCCGGCCTTACTTATTAGGTTCGAAAATGGTGATTTTTACGGATCACTCGGCTCTGAAATACCTCATGACCAAGAAGGAAGCAAAAGCTCGACTGATTCGGTGGATCCTTTTGCTTCAAGAATTTGACTTAGAAATCTGAGATAAAAGAGGTATAGAAAATGTGGTTGCTGATCATCTCTCACGAATTCTGAATGCACCAACCATCCAAGCTCCGATCAACGAGGATTTCCCAGACGAGCACATCCTAGCCATTCTTAAGGAACCCTGGTATGCTGACATCGTTAATTACCTGGCCACGGGACAATTACCCGCTGACTGGACAAAGCAAGACCAATACCGCTTCTTTGCCCAAGTACGGTACTTCTTCTGGGAAGAACCATACCTTTTTAAGTATTGTCCCAACCAAATAATTAGACGATGCATACCCGAGGAGGAACAGAGGAGTGTGCTCAGCTTTTGCCATGACCTTGCATGCGGAGGACACTTCGGTCCCCGCAAGACTGCAGAAAAGGTTCTACAAAGTGGGTTCTACTGGCCCACTTTGTTCAAAGACTCATATCATTTTTGCAAGCCATGCGCAAATTGTCAGAAAATTGGGAAGATTTCAAGAAGAGACATGATGCCCCTAAACCCGATCCTTGAAGTTGAAATTTTTGATGTTTGGGGTATTGATTTCATGGGGCCATTTCCCAATTCCTTCGGCAACCAATTCATTTTGGTTGCTGTAGATTATGTCTCTAAGTGGGTAGAAGCTATGCCAACTAAGACAAATGACAACAAAGTGGTTGTCAAATTTCTCAAAGAAAACATCTTTTCCCGATTTGGCACCCCCAGAGCGATAATTAGTGATAATGGATCACATTTCTGCAACAGAGTTTTTGAAACTCTGATGCGAAAATATTCCATCAATCACAAGTTATCAACTCTGTATCATCTCCAGACAAATGGGCAAGTCAAAGTCAACAACCAACAGATCAAGCTCATTCTGAAAAAAACTATCGGACAAAACCGAAAGGATTGGTCGGTTAAGCTCAATGATGCATTGTGGGCTTACCGCACTGCTTTTAAGACAGTTCTGGGGATGTCTCCTTACAGAATCGTGTTTGGAAAAGCCTGTCATCTGCCAGTAGAGTTAGAACACTGGGCCCTCTGGGCAATTAAGCAACTCAACTTTGACCTGACCAAGGCCGGTGAACTTAGGAAACTGCAGATTTCAGAATTAGAGGAGATACGGAATGAAGCTTATGAGAATGCACGAATCACCAAGAGCAGAACTAAACTTTTTGATGACCAAATCATAACCCGGAAAAACTTTGCACCAGGAGATAGGATTCTACTGTACAACTCTAGGCTTCATATTTTCGCGGGGAAGCTGAAAACTCGTTGGTCGGGACCGTTCATTGTGCATACTATTTTCCCACACGGTGTTGTGCTTATTGCTGATCCTAAAAACAACACGGAATTTAAAGTGAATGGGCAAAGACTGAAGCCCTTCTTGACCACTGAGCCTATGACTCCAGATGAGAGTGTGCTGACTCTTTTTGCCCCGTCATACACCTAACCACAACAAACAAATAAAAATAATAATAAAAAAAATTGTTTATATGCTTATCCCGTGTACATTCTTTTTGACATTTCTTTAGCCTATTCGCACTTGGCCGGCCCGAGTCCACGAAGACGGTGACATCATTTCTTCTCCCTATTTATTGCATTTGCATTTTCATATGCATTCATTGAGGACAATGCATTAGATAGGTGGGGGGGTGCTAACACTTTTTCTTTTTCCTTTTATTCTTTCTTTTTCTTTCAAAAAAAAAAATCTCCTTTTTCCTTTTCCTTTTATTCTTTCTTTTTCTTTCAAAAAAAAATCTCCAAATTGAAAAGAAATTTCATACTCTTTATAAAAATGCCAAAAGATTGTAGGAATTATGGGAACCTTATTAATGAATCTTTATTTTTGCCTAAATAAATAAGAAAGATTGGTTTGACTAAAAAGTTAGAAGGGATAAGGAAAATAACTCATACCTTTTATTTTTGCCTTAGTAGAATATGCATAACCCACACACACATGCTTGGAATTTAGAGACACAATTCTGAAAAAAAAAAGGCTGGATATTTGTGCCTCAAGAAGCATGATTACTCACGCCAAAAAAAAAATCTATATACAATAATAAATCTTGATTTCGTGGCCGACTCCATTTGCATATTTGACCTGCAGGGTATTTTTTCACCTGGTGTCCTAAGACCATCTGGTTTGGGAGTCATCGATTTGATATGTGTTACATAAGTGAAGTAGAAAGCCTAATGGAACCAAGAATAATAAGTAAATATTAATAAAATTAAATGATATTCAAAGTTGAGTTGAAAAATCTCAAGCACATCACACTTACACATTATGCATATCTATCTAAAGCAAAATAAAAGAATGAATTAGAAGTACAAGATCCTTTCTAAATTTATAAGAAAAACCATAGTTTCTTCATTTATGACGGCTAAAATATAAGAGGTCTTATGAGGGTTAAACCTAATTCTTATATCATTCGGTCATTTTTACTTAGATGATTGAAAGTTCTTTTTAATAAATAAACAAAAAAAAAATCTTTCTAACAACTAACTTCTTTTCTTCACTTATTGGATTTTGTGGGTGCAATCCGCTGAAAACCCTCAGGAGACAACACTCCTCCTCTAGGGGAAACCTAGAGGTTTAACGGCTTGTTGCACATGCTCAGTGCAATCGCGTCACCTGCGAAAGTGGTGTAATAATGTTCTCATTTTTGTTTTGCTCGGGACGAGCAAAAAGATAAGTGTGGGGGTGTGATTAGTCTCTAATTTTGCATAATTTTCATCACATTCTCATATTTATTTCATGTAAAATTTTGCTAATAAAACCTTGCTTGCTTGATCCTAGGTCCATGGTGTGCAAATGAAGAAGAAGACCTAAATCACCATTTAATTGGTGATTAAGAGCCTACCAAGTAGCCATTGACTTTAGAGTGAAGATTTTGTCAGACTAGGGCATCAAATCGAAAATCCAGGAGCTCAGATGGACAGAAGACAAACTGAGCGACGCGCTGCCCGAAGTCAGGCGCGCGCCGCCCTGGCAGGGCCGAGGAAACGCGGCCCAGGCCGCGTTTTCGCGGCCCTTTGGGCGCGCTCGCCTGCGCTTTGGGCCACGTGCTTCCCACATGGCCCCCTTTCCCCTGGTGCCTATAAATACTCCCTGGGGTCTTCAGTTTGAGCAGATCCAGAGTTTTAGCAAGTTTTTGTAATCTTATTTTTAGGTTTGTAGTTGTTATAGTTGTTCTTCTTCTAGTTGTTGTTTTAGCCATTAGAGTGAAAGAGAGAGTGTGTAAGTGTTGTATTTGAAGGGTGACAAGCTAATACAAGTACTACTTCTCTTCCTTCTTTCAATTTACTTGTGCTTTCCTTTAGTTTTACTTCATTGTTGTAGTGTAAACTCCTTGCTCTTTACTTCTTCCTTTTGTTGTTTCTTGTTGTAGTGTAACTTCCTTCTTCTCCACTTCTTTTCCTTTGTTGTTTCTTTTACTTTTATGGCTAACTAACTTTTCTATAGCATGGCTAACTAACTACTAACCCACTAATTTCTAACTTCTTGATTGATAACCCGAATGAGTCAATAGTGTCAAACAAGCCTTGTGCAAACGAGAGCTATGGCATCTTAAGACGAGGGTTCTAACTCTAACTTCCTACAAGTGTTTACTTTCTTATATTTCATACTTAAATATTTTTTTGATGATCTATGGGTTTTGTGTTTTGCTTGTTGTTGTAAGTTAGAGACTTTCCTTTTAACTTTGCTGATACCATTAGAGCACTCGTGTCTTCCCGTATTCTCGCCTTCTAATGGATCTTGATATGGGAATGCCCGAGTTTTTGCCGTGTAAAGCTAAGTTATAGGAAGAACTTTCACTCGATTTCCACATGAATAGTTCCAACGCATAAGGGTTGTGCTTGCCTATGATCCATCGTGAGACTACATCTTCAAGAAGTTAGGGATTAGTGGGAGCACTTAGTAAAAAGTTAGCCATGCACCTTTACCATTAAGAAAAACTCACTTTTACAAACCACCAAAACATTTTCCAATAATTCTTCAAACAACTTGTTTTCACTTTTTAATTCTTTATTTGGAAACAAGAACTTTCTTTCTTTTTTGAACTTTAAAGCCGCATCAAGCTTCCATCGCTCTCCCTCCTTGTGGATACGACCCGTATAGCCACTTCGCTACTACGGAAGAATCGTAAAAGCAGTAACATCAACCCACACTTCCTTCTCTTATTTTAGTACATGCTTTTTGCCGATCAATCTCGTAGGAAGAGGGTAGTGAAGAAGCCTCGTCGCTACGCTCCTACGGTTATTGCAGAGGGCGAATCATCTGCAGTGCCTCCTCCTCCTGCTCCATTAGTCATTAGGTTGTCAGCTCCTAGGTAGACTACTGGTAAAGCTGCTCCGGACCCGGGTAAGACCAGCTCCGTTCTTGTAATATACTTCTTGTGTGTTCCATATAGCTCATTATTTACTTTATGATTCAGGAACTAAGGCGGTGAGAAGTCCAAGAGCTGAGGCTGCCGGAGAACAGGGGAGCATTATGATCCCCTGTTCACTTATAGAGAAGGCGATGAAGCTGGCTATTTCGCCGTCTCGGAAGAGTCTGGAGGTGATGCGGCTGATGTAGGTCCTTCGAGTGCTAGGACTTCAAAAGGAAGTCCCGTAACTTCTAGCTCTTTTGGGTGGACCACGGAGGGTTTGGCAAGTGAAGGTAGGCTGGCCATTCGTGTTGATTCTGCCAAAGATTTTCCAATGGAGCCTGCAAGGACTGATGCAGCCACCAAGATGATTGAAGCGACATCATCTTTTTGTAGTATTTTGACCTTTTTTACTCCTGCTATTTATTATGCCTTGCTTAAACAAAGTCTTACTGCAGGTGTTCCACCTCTGGGTGCATCGGCTTCAAGAGAGCCAACCAATCTTCCTGAGGGAACCAGGGGTGAAGTAAGTACTTCGACCGTGGCGGATGCTGCCGAGTTGGATTCTCTGTATCACGGGTTGCCCTCTTACCAGCCTGAACTAGCCAGAGGGAATGAAATTGAGGGAACGGTAGTCATGGAACCAACCTTACTTCCAACTATATCAGTGGGTGAGATGCCATTGGTTTCGCCAGTGCCGCTTATCTTGCCAGGCGCGGAGCTGAAGGTGATTACCAGTCCTACTTCTCCAACATTGGTGGTTGAGCCAGCCTCCCAGAAATAGTCACTAGTCCTACCTCGGTTGTGGCTAGTGTACTGGTCTCGATGAGGATTCCTCCGAGATCACCGACGACCCCTCGTGTTGCTGCAGCCAGTGCTTCTATAGTTACGCCAGTGAAACCAGTGGAAACTCTGTCTTCCGGGGCTGCTCGTTTGCCGGGAGTAATTGAGGCCGAGAACGAATTCGTGGCTGAGTTAGTCGATAGCTTCTATAAGAGCTTGAAGCGATCCATTGCTTTGGTCTTGAAGGGCTCGACTACCTCATTCTCTGCTTTAAAGGTGGTCCTCTCCCGAAGCATTGACAGTATCTGGGACTTTGGAGGGGATGACCAGGCCGCCATATTGAAGCTTCTGGTGGACAGACTCGAGAGGGATGTGGACGAATGGCGCCGTCTTAGCCATTCAGATCTGGAGTCTTCAGTTGACGAGCAGCTTGCGCATCTTGTTGCTCAGATGCATGAAGCTCATCTCGCCGCTCAAGAAGCTGCTAAGGTTATTTCTTCTGATTTGAAATCCTTGGAGACAAGGAAAGTAGAGCTCGGGGATGCCATAGACGCTTCTAGTAATGCTCTTCTTGACGTTGAGGATAAAATTGAAAAGGCCAGGGAAATAATCAGGAAGGCTAATCTCTTTTTGTCCAAGGCTGAACCAGTGCGTCTTGAAGAGACTGCCCGGCTTGAGCAGCTTAAGGCCCAGAATGACGAAGTCTTGCGGCAGGAGCTAGCACAGAGGGCAACCTTGGTTGAAATTGAAGCTCGCTTGGCCCAGACGGCAAGCTTTAATGAGGCCGAGTTGAGGTCGCAGGCGCTTATCAAGGCTGCTGAAGAGAGGAAGACAAGGCTAGCCACTATTGAAGAACAGATCAAGTCTTATGAAGCGCCATTGTAGCTTGTGATCTGTGCATTCATGTATCCCTCTTTTGGAATCAATAAAAAGTGATTTTATTTTGACTCGCCCGTTGCATTTCCAACTTATTTTATCTTCTGAATTCTCGCTTTCAAGTTGTATTGCAGCCCTTAAAAGAAAACGGAATAATGATATAACTAATCTAATCGGCGGTGATAAGCCGAGAGAGTTAGTCATACATTTGAGAAAATAGTCCTTACTGGACTAAAAGATGAGACCTGGCTATCTGCCGGTTCAGAGGTCGCAATGACGTAACCGATTAAGATGCCACCAAGCTCAAAATTTTGTCATATGATGACAAAGAAATAGTCCTTGCCGGAGTGAAAGATGAGACTTGCTATCTGCCGGTTCAGAGGTCGCAATGACATAACCGATTGAGAAGCCATCAAGCTCAAAATTTTGTCATATGATGACAAAAAAATAGTCCTTGCCAGACTGAAAGATGAGACTTGACTATCTGCGGGTTCAGAGGTCGCAATGATGTAACTGATTGAGAAGCCACCAAGCTCAAAATTTTGTCGTATGATGACAAAGAAATAGTCCTTGCCGGACTGAAAGATGAGACTCGGCTATCTGCTGGTTCAGAGGTCGCAATGACGTAACCGATTGAGAAGCCACCAAGCTCAAATTTTGTCGTATGATGACAAAGAGATAGTCCTTGCCAGACTAAAAGATGAGACTTGGTTATCTGCCGGTTCAGAGGTCGTAATGACGTAACCGATTGAGAAGCCACCAAGCTAAAAATTTTGTCGTATGGTGACAAAGAGATAGTCCTTGCCGGACTGAAAGATGAGACTTGGCTATCCGCCAGTTCAGAGGTCGCAATGACGTAACCGATTGAGAAGCCACCAAGCTCAAAATTTTGTCGTATGGTGATAAAGAGATAGTCCTTGCCGGACTGAAAGATGAGACTTGGCTATCTGCCGGTTCAGAGGTCGCATTGACGTAACCGATTGAGAAGCCATCAAGCTTAAAATTTTATCGTATGGTGACAAAGAGATAGTCCTTGCTGGACTGAAAGATGAGATTTGGCTATCTGCCGGTTCAGAGATCGCATTGACGTAACCAATTGAGAAGCCACCAAGCTCAAAATTTTGTTGGGACTTGGAAGAAATTGTCAGAGGTATATTGTTAACATAACAATCCAAGAAGTCCACTAAAAACTGAGTGGGACTCAAAAAATTACTGGGGAGCTAGGAAATGAATCCCATAAAAGATCACTTTCATAGGTTTAATGTTAACTTAACAGCGAAATGGATGCCAGGGTGTAATGTTAAACATAGCATGGAAAGGTCTCATTTTTACTGAGAAAATCGAGGAGATCACTGTCATAGGTTTAATGTTAACTTAACAGCGAAATGGATGCCAGAGGTGTAGTGTTAAACATAGCATGAAAAGGTCTCGTTCTCACTAAGAAAAACGAGGAGATCACATAGGTTTAGTGTTAACTTAACAGCGAAATGGATGCCAGAGGTGTAGTGTTAAACATAGCATGAAAAGGTCTCGTTCTCACTGAGAAAAACAAGGAGATCACTGTCATAGGTTTAGTGTTAACTTAACAGCGAAATGGATGTCAGAGGTGTAGTGTTAAACATAGCATGAAAAGGTCTCGTTCTCACTGAGAAAAATGAGGAAATCACTGTCATAGGTTTAATGTTAACTTAACAGCGAAATGGATGCCACAGGTGTAGTGTTAAACATAGCATGAAAAGGCCTCGTCCTCACTGAGAAAAACGAGATAATCACTGTCATAGGTTTAATGTTAACTTAATAGCGAAATGGAATTGCGGTATGAGCAATTTTGGTCAAAAGTGTAGTATTAACTTGACCGAGAGATTCATTTACTGTTAGAGGTGTTTGAACATAGCAGTAATTCAAATGGATCGGTCATTCTTTATATATGGTCTTACCATTCTATGGATGAGAATTGGTAAGTGATTTTGGAGAGGGAATCAAATGGGAATAGGTCCCTTAGGATTTTTAGCAAATCCTCAGCTGTCAACGGGTTTGATATGCCTTTACCAACTACCGTTTAAGTCGGGCTAGCCATGCTATTCCCCTCAGCATGATGAGTTGTCGAGGACTTATGTTGGGCTTAAAGGCCAACATTTTCCTCTATCCTTAACTGTTAACGGTGTTGGATCATTTGGTTACTGTATGTGTAACCTTGATTCTTCTTTGAGACAAGCAGTGTATGATCAGCTTCCTATTGGTTTATGGTTGTATGGTCTCATTTAGAGGAAGAGAGGGGCGCTCCTTCTGCGTACCTTGAATTTGAAGGTCTTGATCAGAAGTGTAATGTTAACTTGATCATGAGAAGGATCCTTAATCAAGGATAATATTTCTTTAAGAACTTGCCATTGATCGGCATCATGAGTAAATCACCATCTGAAGTCATAAGGCGATATGCTCCGTTTGAATAGACTGTTTCTATTACAAATGGTCCCTCCCATTTGGGCTGAAATTTGCCTTTGGTTTTGTGCGTCATGATCATTGGTCGTCTGACGGCTAAAACCAAATCTCCTTTCTGGAAGACTCTTTGTTTGACCTTCTTATTGAAGGCTTTTGAGATCCGAGCTTGATACAAGTCAATGTGCCGCTGAGCTTGTAACCGCTTCTCATCTAGGGCTTCGAGCTCTTGAAGACGCAACCGATCATTGTCCTCTGATGTGATCTTAGTCATTAAAGCAACTCGCAATGACGGCATCTGAATTTCTAACGGTATGACTGCTTCACACCCGTATATCAGGGGAAAAGGCGTATTGCCTATCGGGGTCCGAACCGTGGTTCGGTAGGCCCAAAGACATTCGTTAAGCTTCTCATTCCAATCTCGCTTATTCGAGGAGACTAACATTTTGAGTAACTTAATGATTGTCTTGTTGAATGCTTCCGCCAAACCATTAGCGGCGAGATTATAAGCAGTTGAAGTCACATTCTGAATTCGGTATTTATCGCAGAACCGATAGAATACCTGGCTTGCAAATTGGGGACCGTTATCATGGATGATCCGCCTAGGGACACCGAATCGATGAATGACATGGTGTTTGATGAAATTAACCACGTTGGAAGTTTTGACTTCAACCAATGCTATAACTTCTGCCCACCTCGAAAAGTAATCAGTTATTGCTAAGATAAACTTGTGACCTTTTATTGAAGAGGGGGTGATTGGCCCTACGACATCGATTCCCCATGCTTCAAATGGCCATGAAGCAACAGTTGGGTGGAGCAACTCCGGAGGCTGATGTATGAAGTCCGCATGAATTTGGCATACTTTACACCTTCGTGTATACTGTATGGCGTCGGCTATCATGGTTGGCCAATAATATCCAAGCCTGTGCAGTCTGTCCTTGAGTTTTGGACCAGGCTGATGAGCTTCGCATATGCCATCGTGTGCTTCTTTGAGCACTTCCAGTGCCTCCGAATTAGAAAGGCAACGGAGTAGGATATCATCATATGAACGATAGTAAAGTGTCTTCAGAGTTGGGTCATAGTAAAAGCGGAGAGACCTTCGCCTGATAGATGCCGCTTCTTTAGGGTCGTCCGGTAGTAAACCATGCAGAGCATAGTCGATGAAAGGAAATCGTCAATCTCTCGGTTCAAGATCCGTCGAGATATTATAGACCTCTCTGGTTCTTAACATATGTTAAGAAAAAAAAGGTGTCGAGTCACCAATGTAAGGTAATACTCGGTGTCGACTGACAAGGCTAGTGTTGTTGCTAATGCAGCCAGAGCATCCACCTTAGTATTCTGAGATCGAGACACGTGCCCGATGTAAAAGTCATCAAACAGATTAGCCATTTCGATGACTGCGTGATAATAAGGTACCAAATCCTCGTGACGGACTTCATATTCTCCTTTAACCTGATTGATAATCAGTTTTGAATCGTTGTAAGCTTCAAGGTAGCGTACCCCCATTTCGTGGGCGAGCTGAAGACTAATAAGTAGAGCATTGTATTCTGCCACATTGTTGGAGCATGATTCCGTCAGAGAAAATGCTCTAGGAAGGACATGATTTTGTGGAGAGATAAACACAACCCCCACGCCAGCAATGATCCTGCCTTTAGGACCTATTCGTGATGCTCCATCAAAGAACATCTGCCAAACTTCATCCTCTGATGTTGTATTAGATTCAAAGGCTTCATCTGAAATGTCTTCATGAAGTTTTGAGCTTTCCGGAACCGAATGAGCAGCCAAGAACTCTGCAAGTGCCTGGCCTTTAATCACCTTCTAAGGGATAAAGAGCATGTCATATTGAGATAAAAGAAGCGACCACTTAGCTAATCTTGAATTCAATGATCGTAGTTTCGTTATGAGAAGACGCAAAGGATTCACTCTGGAAATGACATGTATGGTTTGGCCGACCAAATAATATCGTGTCTTCTGAATGGTAAAGACAAGAGCTAAGCACTCCTTCTCAATAGGATTATAGCGAGATTCTGCCCCTATTAGAGTTCTGTTCAGATAATAAATAGCCTGTTCGTGACCATTGTCGTCTTTTTGAGCAAGCAGGGCACCAAGAGAATGGTCCATAGTTTTCACATAAAGTAAGAATGATTTTCCTGATGTGGGAGCTACTAAGACTGGAGGTTTTGTGAGATATCTCTTGATATCCTCATAAGCTTTCTGACAAGCTTGATCCCATACAAAGGAAACACCCTTTTTCTGTACGGTAGAGAGGAGTTTGTCCATGGTTACCTCGGTATCGTCCTCATAGAAACGAGAAAGAAATCGGGTTTTCAGGTCGATCCAGGAATTGACAGAGCTCGGAGGGAGACTTCGGAACCAGTCAAATGCTACCCCCTTTAAGGTGCCAATGAACAGTCTGGCCATGATAGCATCATTGTCTATAACATTACCGGTCTGAGACCAGAAATAGTAGATGTGCTGGTTTGGCGAGCTCTTACCATCGTATGTATGTAACGTTGGAGGTTTGAACTTTGGTAAGTATGGTACTGAATCCCATTCCAGCGGGTAAGGACGGACTGCCCCTGCTTTCTTTAATTCGTCCCTCTGAGTTAGGGATGCGATTTGAGCTTGGATGCCTTTAAGGACTTCAGCGTCCAAAGGAGAACCCTCTTTTGACTTCTCCGTCTTTGGCTGTTCATTACTAGTGTGTTCTTCCTCATCATGGTTACTCCCGGTATCATTGTTATTCCGGTTATTGAGGAGTTGAGCGAGCATCTGTTAGATGTTGTCCAAAGCTTCTTGCTGGGTCTTGAAAGTTTGCTCCTGAACTTTCAACCGTCGACGAAGGTCATCATTACCGTTATCAGCCATATTCACTGATACTCTACCCGTTCGTAGCGAGCTAACTGTCGCCGAAGAGGCATACCCACTGTCTTCGTCCTCTTCATCAGACCATTGGACTAATCCTTTCATTGGTTCTGGTGAGATTACTGCAGTTGAGGAAGACGACTGTTCATAACTGTAGGGTATTGCAACCCTAGATCTGGTGTTTTGGAAGATACCTTCTTCATGTACCAAGACTTCGCCCAGGCCTGGGCTATAATCCGGATCTGGGAAACTGTAGAGAGTGTCGTGGGACGCTCGCCTGCCCCTACGCAGCTCTCGTCCTCTTCCGATCATGTTAACGGATGCAGAGGGCAGATCTCGTGATACGCTCCTTTTGCAATATTTCACCGGAGCTTACACCGACAGTCGATCAAAAACTGATCGTCGGCCTGGAAGAGTGGTGGGGATTGGTCCTAGCCGATAATAGACCGAGTGGACTGTCACCAACTGACATCCCACTTGTTGACAACAGGAGGGAGAAGTTTGGAAAGATTCTGACTTCCGTTTGCTTGTTAAGAATTCCCGCAAGTCAGACCCAGTTGGGCTTAAACGATTTAGCACGGAAGCTCTGTTGGATCGCGGATAGGGCGACGCCCTGCTCTTTTCCTCACCGCAGAGGTAGTTAGCACTAAATAGTTCTTTAGCTCTAGCTTCGCGGCTAAGAACTTTGGGAATGTCTTTGGGTGCTGAAGCTGCATAAGCACCGCTATCAACACTAAGGGACGATCCCTTAGCTCTGCTACGAAGGGGGAGCTTAGCGCTTGATAAACTGGGGAGCGAAGCACGCTGTGGTGCTGTATCTGCTATGTTGCTGCGAAGGTGATTAGCCTTGGATAGTGCTTTGGCTCTAACTTTGAGGCTAAAAGCTTTGGAAATGCCCTTGGGCACTGAAGCTGCATAGGCACCGCTATCAGTACTTAGGGGCAATCCCTTAGCTTCGCTGCAAAGAGCGAGTTTAGAACGTTGTGGTGCTCTGGTTCCAACTTCGCGGGTGCGAACATCATGCATACCCTGAGGTACTGTATCAGTAGCTTCGCTCATAAGAACGAGGCTGGCACGAGGAGTTACTGCTCCTGAATTAGGCGAAGGCATAGTCGTCGTCGTGACTTCGCGGCTGACAGTCTCGACGAAATAGGTAGGCATCTTGCCTTTATCTTCGCGAGAGAGACGAACTTGTGGCGTAGTTACGCCTGAGGCTTCATACAGTGCCTTCTGCTTTGGCCTTCACATCTGCTTTGAAAGAGGAGACTTAGGTTCGCAGGGAACCTGACTAGCCACACGCGAGGCTGGGAGGTGTTGGAAGGATTCTGCTTCTGATTTTTACTCTGAAACCTTTGCCATGGAGACCTTTCTATGCTTTCATGCATGGAGCATTAGACCACCCCCAGAGAGGAGTTCTTCGAATTTTCCTTGGTCGAAGTGAACGACTAGGTTTTCAAAGGTGACAGGCTGAAGATTCTAACCCTTGCATTGCGGGCATGCTTCCTTGTTGCGCCAGAGGACCATGGTAGGCTCGCAGAGAGCCTTATCTATCTCCACAGAGACTTGCTTCGAAGATTTAGCCCGAGGAGCTCTGGCCACACCCGCTTTCTTGAATTTAGAGATAGACCCGAAGGTCTATTCGTCGCATTGCGACACTTTATTCTCAATAGTGGAGAATTCAATCCCCAGCGGAGTCGCCATCTTATTTTCCATTGATTTTTACAAAAAGGGAAAACTTACAAAAAGGGGTCGAGGAGCTAAATTACAGGTATTCTAAAAAGATTACAAGTAGATCTCCTCTGAGATTCTGGAGAAGTGTGCCGATAGGAGTCTGGTCAGCGCGCGACCACTTTGTCCCTTTGACGATGCGATCGATGGGATTCCCTTCTCGGCTGATTCGGGGAATCGGAGCACAGAAGTTTGGTAGAACCCTCTTGTTACTTCTCAAACTGCCTCCACTTGGGAATTCCTTCTCACCTGGTTCCGAAAATTCCTTGAGAGGAAGGAAGGTATTAGGGTATTAGCACCCTGATTAGAGAAGCAGTTCTCTGAATTCTTGGAAGCAAGAGAATAGATCTCTGTTTAGCCGTCTCTCAGTGCGTGCCTCTGCCTGTGCGCCTGTGTGTCCTTCTGTTTGTATGTGTCACGCCCCGCTTCCCAAAATACGCGGAAAAGGAGGCGCGACGAGAGTCGGCGACGTATATACGTAAGGAAAATACCCCACGTATACACGCTAAGCCTAAATGTAACCTGATCAAGCTATAAATCAGAAGCATAATAATCAATGGTCACTGCAATAATACATATAAGACTACACAATGATAGCAGATGAATAATGACAAGAAGATGGCAGCTGAAAGCGATAAAGGTAGAATCAAAGATGGCAGAAATATAAAAGAGATGAGGATACCAGAAACAGAAGAATGAACGTCCAGTTCCTCGCAAGACGTACAGTCTCGTCGAACACCTGCACATTAGAACAATCGTCCAATATCTGGACGTGCAAATCCAGGGTCGTCAGAACGCGACCATGGTGAGTGTGTGTGTAAAGGGGAAAGAGCTCGTGCGGAAGAAACAATGTGCATAAAGTAATAACAAGAATAACTGCAGATATAAGATAATCAAATAACATGATACATAAGCAACTGAATAACAATAGCAAGAATAAGAGTACAGGTACAAGACAAGTAAAATAACTGTAACAAATAACAGATGTCTATGTGTATATCCTAGTAATATCACTAACCTAGTACATAATCTGGTCCTGGTTACAATCATATGTCTATCATAATGATATATATAGATATACAATCAGGTAATTACAGTCAGTCACAATACATCAACAGTTTATTATTAATTATGTCAGCGAACACCAATTGTCACATGTAATAGACGCATCCCATACTACGCCTACCACACATGCCAATCGATGCCCTTAAGTTATTGAAACTGATCGGTTGGAGACATTGTCCATGCTTTAGGTAGGTCCCGTACATACCCGGGACCACGGCCCAGACTCCTGGCGCTGAACCAGGACCTACCGCCAGGTAGTCAAGAACATGTAAACAGGAACAGGTACATGTATAACATGTATAACAGGAACATGACGGGGTGCCAGTCACCCCACGGGAACCCTGCAGTGGAACCCTCTTTCGGCTACGCAACCTAAATCCTAGGTCCACCCAAAATACGGACGCTGTCTCCTCCATCAATCTCCCCAATCCCAGTGCAAGTTGTTTGTTATCGTGTTTTAGTTTATCAAGGTTATTTAGTATACATGTTACTTAAATCTCTGGGATGACTCAGTGGTAGTCACGGTAACAATATCAACATGTGAAAGTCAGGGTACCAGTATAACAGGAGTATAACATGTCAAGTAACAGGATACCGGTGTAACAGGAATATGTATAACAAGTAAACATGCGGGTGTTGTTACCATGTAATAATATTTTCCCAGCAAATTTCAGTAACATGAACATGATAGTTGTCAAGTAGATATCAAGAATATAGTCAACACACACCACAATCATATCTGTATAGAAAACATCCTCAAAGAACATGTGGTCTGGAATATCTACTCTTGGTACTCAACATCAACAACATATCATCTAAACAAATCCCAAATGCCAACAACGTCAATCTCATCTTAATGCAGATCAGGCTCCAATGTAAAGAACATAAATTCTAGATAACCTCTAACTCAAGATCAATCTAAATCATAATCCAACTAAAACAGTCACATCTAAATAATGATCAATATCCAATGTAAGTAACATAAATCCAAGTTTGACCCAAACTCCAACTATTTCTATATACTGATCCAAGTATCAAGTATTCCAATCTTTATTATCATAACAAGTCCATCATCAATATCCGAATGAATCATCACCTAAGTTATTACCAATAAAAGAATAACAAGTCTGGAAAGTACTCCACATGAGATATATCATCTATCCTCTATAACTCAAGTTCAGTCCAAATCACAGTCCAACTCTGAATAAGTCCATGTACCGATCCAATCATCAAGAACTCTAATCTTTTAGTAAAGTAAGATCACATCTAACATGTCCTCAAATCCCCGAATAAATTCTTAACTGAATTATCACCAAGTAAGGAATATTAAGTCTGATAATTATTCAGATAAATGTAGATCATAAACCACAATCATAAACCAATAAACCAATCCAACATAAGATCAATCTAGAATACAGTCCAAGTTTCTTTACAATTAGTCCCAGTCCGAAACAGTAATCAACTATTCATGATATGATATAACTCTAATATCTCAATGTCCAAATACAAGATCCATATATATATCTGATGCTCAACTATATACTTAATCTATCCAATCAATAGATCGAGTCAAGTCACAGTCTAAAGGTATATCAAAACTAGGCCTAAGCCAACAGAGACAAACTACCAACACATGAAATGACGCTAAAATGAGCTCATGTCAACTAGGTAATTTAAAGTAAACAATCATAGACATCTCATGAACGAATACAAGTAATGAAACTGGTAAAATATAACAGGAAATTACATGAAATGATAAGAGCAAGACATACATACATGTAAACAACGGAAAATAAGGAATTTAGATAAAAGCAAACACTCACTAACCAGAGAAATAAGACACTTACAAAACCAAGAAGTAACACTCACCTGAGATCCATCCCAACTCCGAAGCACTGAGATTACAAGGCCTTGATAAATCTACATGAATCATTCAATAGAAATTGTTAGATTTTTACAAGAATATTTTAAGGAGTTTAAATCTTGGTTAATTAGTTTGGGAGTTGGAGATATGATGCTTTAGGTTTAATGAATTTAGTAGATTTAATTTAAACCAATTCTAATTTTTTTGGATTTTAATAGGCTTAATCTTTAAAATATTTAACGAGTTTGAATTTACAAGTAAGGAAAATGGCTTTAAAGTGGTTGATTTTATGTTGGTATTAGATTAAGATTTTTGTCATAGAAAGTAGAAGTATTATAAACTATTATTTATATTTTTCTCCATTTTTTCTGATATTTTAATTAATTATTCTAAATACAAATTCATCTTTCTCTCTTTATCTATTTCTTTCTTCCTTTTTATATGAGGTGGCCCAGGCCCAGCCCAGGTGGACCAGGCCGGACCCAGGCCTGGTCCAGATTTTTCCCTTTTCCCTTTTTTTTTTTTTTAATAATGAGGGAGTGTGCACAGTGGGCCGCCCAGCCCACTGTGCACCCAAGGGCGAAGGAGGTGCACTCCTGCTCTCGGCCATTGGCCGAGAGCAGGGCTGGAAATTTGCTTCCTTTTTTTTTTTCTCTTGTTTTGTTTTTTTTCTTTATTTAATTTTCCTTTAAACCTTTATAAAAACTTTAAAAGTATGGAAATATAAATTATTTGATCTTCATCAAATTTTTAGTGGGATTTTAGATTGGGTTTTAAAGTATAAAAATATTCATGGAGATCATGGTAGGACATGATTTTAATAAACAATTTATATCAAATAAATTTTGATAAAATAAATTACTTACTTGATCTTTGATCCCCTAGCATGCTCCTCAATTTGCACTTCAAGATCTTTTGTTCATGAGGAGAAAAGAAGGAAGGAGATGAGTAGAGTTGGGCCAAATAGAAGAGAAAAGAGTTTGGAGGAGAAGAGAAAGATGAAAGTGGGAGAGTTGGATTAGGGTTTCTCTTGAGGAAGAAGAGAAAAAGGAGTTTAGGTGTTTATATAGGATATAAGATATTTTAGAATTATGAATTCTAATTAGATTTAAATGGCTTAATTTAGTAAGATAGGATTAGGATGGAAATTTGGATTGGAATTTGAATTATGATTAAATATTTAGATTAGAATATAGATTTGAATTTGGATTAGGATTAGGATTAGAATTAGAATTGGGTTTTGGGTTAATGGGTAAGGGTCTCAAGGTAATGGGTTATAGATTATTGGGCTTTAGTTAAGAGAAATAAATAATATGAAGGATAAGAAAAATAGGTAGTGGGCTTATGGCTTAGACAAGAATAGAGAAAGGAGAAGAAAAGAATGAAAATAAGAAGTGGGCTTAGCTCATGTGGGCTTAGCATAAAAAGAAAATAAAATTAAATGAAAGAGAGAATGGGCTAGGCTTATTGGGCTTGGAATGAAAATAATAATACTACCCATTAATAATAATTTAAAATAATTAAATATAAGCAATAAGAGTCTACAAGTCATACATAATACTAATACTAATACTGATAATAAATCAAGTTAGCAAATAATACTAAAATAACTAGTAAAATAAAATAAATACTTGTAGAAAAATAAAAATACAGTATTATTAGATTAGAGATATTACATTCTACCCACCTTAATAAAAATTTCGTCCTCGAAATTTCAATAAAGCGGAGAATGACAAAAATCAAATTAGGAAGAAGATGAAGCTTCCACACCACTTCTCACTGCATCAAGATTTCACCACGCTTCCGCTGCGCGCTCTGATTTCTGGTACCGGCTTCAACAAGAGTAACCAATCTCAAGAGGTAGAATTAGGAGAAATGAATAGGAAATAAGGATGAAATCAAGATGGACATCCAAATCACTCTAAATGAAGTGTTGGAATCATGGATATCAACAGATCAAGAATGGAATTCCAAAGGGGGGACGATCAATTCCAAAGGGGGGACGATCAATTCCAAAGGGAGTCAATATTATCATGTGAATAGTGTATGTATATTGCAGTGCAAGTATGACTTATTCAAGCTACCGGTAAGAACTAGGTCTCTCTTGCGAAACAAGAGTCAAAATTCAAGATCGCAAGTCGAAAACCTAGGCACTGATACCAAGAAAACCCTGTCACGCCCCGCTTCCCAAAATACGCGGAAAAGGAGGTGCGACGAGAGTCGGCGACGTATATACGTAAGGAAAATACCCCACGTATACACGCTAAGCCTAAATGTAACCTGATCAAGCTATAAATCAGAAGCATAATAATCAATGGTCACTGCAATAATACATATAAGACTACACAATGATAGCAGATGAATAATGACAAGAAGATGGCAGCTGAAAGCGATAAAGGTAGAATCAAAGATGGCAGAAATATAAAAGAGATGAGGATATCAGAAACAGAAGAATGAACGTCCAGTTCCTCGCAAGACGTACAGTCTCGTCGAACACCTGCACGTTAGAACAATCGTCCAATATCTGGACGTGCAAATCCAGGGTCGTCAGAACGCGACCATGGTGAGTGTGTGTGTAAAGGGGAAAGAGCTCGTGCGGAAGAAACAATGTGCATAAAGTAATAACAAGAATAACTGCAGATATAAGATAATCAAATAACATGATACATAAGCAACTGAATAACAATAGCAAGAATAAGAGTACAGGTACAAGACAAGTAAAATAACTGTAACAAACAACAGATGTCTAGGTGTATATCCTAGTAATATCACTAACCTAGTACATAATCTGGTCCTGGTTACAATCATGTGTCTATCATAATGATATATATAGATATACAATCAGGTAATTACAGTCAGTCACAATACATCAACAGTTTATTATTAATTATGTCAGCGAACACCAATTGTCACATGTAATAGACGCATCCCATACTACGCCTACCACACATGCCAATCGATGCCCTTAAGTTATTGAAACTGATCGGTTGGAGACATTGTCCATGCTTTAGGTGGGTCCCGTACATACCCGGGACCACGGCCCAGACTCCTGGCGCTGAACCAGGACCTACCGCCAGGTAGTCAAGAACATGTAAACAGGAACAGGTAGATGTATAACATGTATAACAGGAACATGACGGGGTGCCAGTCACCCCACGGGAACCCTGCAGTGGAACCCTCTTTCGGCTACGCAACCTAAATCCTAGGTCCACCCAAAATACGGACGCTGTCTCCTCCATCAATCTCCCCAATCCCAGTGCAAGTTGTTTGTTATCGTGTTTTAGTTTATCAAGGTTATTTAGTATACATGTTACTTAAATCTCTGGGATGACTCAGTGGTGGTCACGGTAACAATATCAACATGTGAAAGTCAGGGTACCGGTATAACAGGAGTATAACATGTCAAGTAACAGGATACCGGTGTAACAGGAATAATGTATAACAAGTAAACATGCGGGTGTTGTTACCATGTAATAATATTTTCCCAGCAAATTTCAGTAACATGAACATGATAGTTGTCAAGTAGATATCAAGAATATAGTCAACACACACCACAATCATATCTGTACAGAAAACATCCTCAAAGAACATGTGGTTTGGAATATCTACTCTTGGTACTCAACATCAACAACATATCATCTAAACAAATCCCAAATGCCAACAACGTCAATCTCATCTTAATGCAGATCAGGCTCCAATGTAAAGAATATAAATTCTAGATAACCTCTAACTCAAGATCAATCTAAATCATAATCCAACTAAAACAGTCACATCTAAATAATGATCAATATCCAATGTAAGTAACATAAATCCAAGTTCGACCCAAACTCCAACTATGTCTATATACGGATCCAAGTATCAAGTATTCCAATCTTTATTATCATAACAAGTCCATCATTAATATCCGAATGAATCATCACCTAAGTTATTACCAATAAAAGAATAACAAGTCTGGAAAGTACTCCACATGAGATATATCATCTATCCTCTATAACTCAAGTTCAGTCCAAATCACAGTCCAACTCTGAATAAGTCCATGTACCGATCCAATCGTCAAGAACTCTAATCCTTTAGTAAAGTAAGATCACATCTAACATGTCCTCAAATCCCCGAATAAATTCTTAACTGAATTATCACCAAGTAAGGAATATTAAGTCTGATAATTATTCAGATAAATGTAGATCATAAACCACAATCATAAACCAATAAACCAATCCAACATAAGATCAATCTAGTATACAGTCCAAGTTCCTTTACAATTAGTCCCAGTCCGAAACAGTAATCAACTATTCATGATATGATATAACTCTAATATCTCAATGTCCAAATACAAGATCCATATATATATCTGATGCTCAACTATATACTTAATCTATCCAATCAATAGATCGAGTCAAGTCACAGTCTAAAGGTATATCAAAACTAGGCCTAAGCCAACAGAGACAAACTACCAACACATGAAATGACGCTAAAATGAGCTCATGTCAACTAGGTAATTTAAAGTAAACAATCATAGACATCTCATGAACGAATACAAGTAATGAAACTGGTAAAATATAACAGGAAATTACATGAAATGATAAGAGCAAGACATACATACATGTAAACAACGGAAAATAAGGAATTTAGATAAAAGCAAACACTCACTAACCAGAGAAATAAGACACTTACAAAACCAAGAAGTAACACTCACCTGAGATCCATCCCAAGTCTGAAGCACTGAGATTACAAGGCCTTGATAAATCTACATGAATCATTCAATAGAAATTGTTAGATTTTTACAAGAATATTTTAAGGAGTTTAAATCTTGGTTAATTAGTTTGGGAGTTGGAGATATGATGCTTTAGGTTTAATGAATTTAGTAGATTTAATTTAAACCAATTCTAATTTTTGTTGGATTTTTAATAGGCTTAATCTTTAAAATATTTAACGAGTTTGAATTTACAAGTAAGGAAAATGGCTTTAAAGTGGTTGATTTTATGTTGGTATTAGATTAAGATTTTGTCATAGAAAGTAGAAGTATTATAAACTATTATTTTATTTTTCTCCATTTTTTCTGATATTTTTAATTAATTATTCTAAATACAAATTCATCTTTCTCTCTTTATCTATTTCTTTCTTCCTTTTTATATGAGGTGGCCCAGGCCCAGCCCTGGTGGACCAGGCCGGACCCAGGCCTGGTCCAGATTTTTCCCTTTTCCTTTTTTTTTTTTTTTTTAATAATGAGGGAGTGTGCACAGTGGGCCGCCCAGCCCACTGTGCACCCAAGGGCGAAGGAGGTGCACTCCTGCTCTCGGCCATTGGCCGAGAGCAGGGCTGGAAATTTACTTCCTTTTTTTTCTCCTGTTTTGTTTTTTTTCTTTATTTAATTTTCCTTTAAACCTTTATAAAAACTTTAAAAGTATGGAAATATAAATTATTTGATCTTCATCAAATTTTTAGTGGGATTTTAGATTGGGTTTTAAAGTATAAAAATATTCATGGAGATCATGGTAGGACATGATTTTAATAAACAATTTATATCAAATAAATTTTGATAAAATAAATTACTTACTTGATCTTTGATCCCCTAGCATGCTCCTCAATTTGCACTTCAAGATCTTTTGTTCATGAGGAGAAAAGAAGGAAGGAGATGAGTAGAGTTGGGCCATATAGAAGAGAAAAGAGTTTGGAGGAGAAGAGAAAGATGAAAGTGGGAGAGTTGGATTAGGGTTTCTCTTGAGGAAGAAGAGAAAAAGGAGTTTAGGTGTTTATATAGGATATAAGATATTTTAGAATTATGAATTCTAATTAGATTTAAATGGCTTAATTTAGTCAGATAGGATTAGGATGGAAATTTGGATTGGAATTTGAATTATTATTAAATATTTAGATTAGAATATAAATTTGAATTTGGATTAGATTAGGATTAGAATTAGAATTGGGTTTTGGGTTAATGGGTAAGGGTCTCAAGGTAATGGGTTATAGATTATTGGGCTTTAGTTAAGAGAAATAAATAATATGAAGGATAAGAAAAATAGGTAGTGGGCTTATGGCTTAGACAAGAATAGAGAAAGGAAAAGAAAAGAATGAAAATAAGAAGTGGGCTTGGCTCATGTGGGCTTAGCATAAAAAGAAAATAAAATTAAATGAAAGAGAGAATGGGCTAGGCTTATTGGGCTTGGAATGAAAATAATAATACTACCCATTAATAATAATTTAAAATAATTAAATATAAGCAATAAGAGTCTACAAGTCATACATAATACTAATACTAATACTGATAATAAATCAAGTTAGCAAATAATACTAAAATAACTAGTAAAATAAAATAAATACTTGTAGAAAAATAAAAATACAGTATTATTAGATTAGAGATATTACAGTATGCCTCTGGTGGGCTATTTATAAGGAGAGCAGGGGTATAATTATCCCTTGAAAATTCGAAAAGTATCCTTGCTGCGAGGCTAAAATCAGCTTTTGCGAAGCTAGGAATAGCAGGTAGCGTCGATCTCCTGATCTGTTTTGATTCTTTCCAAATAATTGAAAGATTTTCCTTGATCCTCTTACTTGTTTTAGGGTCATGAGATTACGGTAAACAACTACCAAATTTGATGTCAGATTTGATCTTGATTAGATTTAATCTTGAATAGATTTGATCTCATCTGGAGATTTAATTGGTCAAAGGTTGACCATAACAGACCCGCAGCGGAGCTGTCGCATCGAGCTCACAGCGGAGCTGGAAGGAGCATCTGGCAAAGTCAGAAGAAAACTCTTCAGCGGAGCTGGATAAACATTTGTGGCGAAGCTGCCGAACATCCTTCTGTACGGTTGTGTGTGGCTTCGAGCAAAGCTAACTCTCTGCGGAGTTAAATGAGCACTTCAGGCGAAGCTGTAAGTTAGCTCTCCGATAAAGCTTTGAACAACTTTAAGGAGAAGTTGGACAAACTTAGCCTCTCAGGTGAGGCTATCCCCTCGGGCTCATGTGATGCTAAGTGTTGAGCTAACCTAGCATCTTAGACCTGCTTAGGTCTCTTCAAAGACAATCTGGGCTCACTGTGTTCACTGGATCAGTAGAGTCCAAGTTGCTGATATGTCCCTCGGAGATGGGTACAGAACTGGTCGTCAGCTTGTATGTCACTTGTCTTTTGTAAATGTCAACAAGTTAGACATTGTTCAGGCCAGTCAAGAATCTTGTCTTTTTTAGAGTGTCAACAAGCTCAAATTAAAAAATTAAATTGTTAAACTAGAATTTAAATAATTTATAATGTTTAACTCTTTCTATGGATCATTTTCTTTCATTAAACATATCACCACCTTTGTTTATATAAAATATATAAAAGTCATAAACTATTACCCCAATTGGAATATTAAAAAGAAAAAAAAAGAGAACTAGTTTGGATCTAATAAATTGCATATTAAAAATTTTTATTCCAAAAAGAAAATTTTTAGAACTTAATTCCAACGATCTAAATTAGACACATAGGCTAATCTATCAATACATCAAAACTCAATTAAAAATCCAACTAAAATACATGTGAGGTTAACCCAAAATTTTAATTTATATAATTTTTTAAAATTTTAAAACAAAGGATTTCAAAGAAAAATACAGTGGCCGCTGCTCTCAGCCAGGCCGAGAGCAGCCTGGCCTTACCTGGGCCGGCCTGACCTGAGCAGGGCCTGGCCGAGCCCAGGCCAAGTCTGGCCGGGCCCGCTGGGCCCTACAGCACGGGCCAGGCTGCCCCATTAAAAAAAAATGAATTTTCTGGATCAGGCCTGGGCCTGGCCTGGTCCAGGGTGGGCCTAGGCCTGGGCCGAGGTTTTTGTATATCAAAAAAAAAAAAGAAAGAAAGAAAGGAAGGAAGGAAAGATTTGCATATTAAAATAATTTATTAAAAATATCAAAAAAATAGAGAAAAATATAAATAATAATCTACAATTCCTCTACTTTCTATGATAAATATTTTAGACAAGTAGTAATATGAAATTAATTCAAACCACCCACTTTAAAGCAATCCTTAATGGTAAATCTAAACCCGTTAAGTATTTTAATGATTTAAGTCTATTAAAAATCTAACAAAAATTAAAAATTGGTTTAAATTAAACCTACTAAATTCATTAAATCCAGAGGATCATATTTCCAACCTTAAGTTAATTAATCAAGATTAAATAAATAAAAGATCCTAACAATTTATATTGAAATACTTTATGTAGATTTACCGGGATTCTAGGATTTTGCAGTCTTTGGATTGTGATCTAGCTCAGGTGAGTATTTCACTTCTTTGTTTAGTATTATTTAATTTTATTGTGAGTGTTCTCTTTCTTCTTCAAGTAAATAAGAATTTTGTGAGTGATTTCTCTTTCTTCTATAATTCTATTTTGTGAGTGTTTCACCTTTTTGTTTAATTTTATTTAATTGTGTTATGAGTATTCGTTCCTGTGTAATTCCTTATTCACCGTTGTCGGTATGTATTTACATTTTACACTTATTATTTCATATGACTTTCTATTATATTTTACCAGTTTGATTACTTGTACTATTTCATGAGACATCCATGATTATTCACTTTATTTACGTAGTTGATAGGAGCTTGTATCTGTGCCATTTTATTGGTAGTTTATCATTGTTTGCTTCGGTCTAGTTTTAATACCCCTCAGACTGTGACTTGACTCAGCTCGATCTTGAGGTTGATATAATTAGCATTAGTTATCAGATTTGATATTCATGTATTTGGTTATTACTCATCCTGAATATCTTGATTTACATGAGAAACTTGATTGTTTATACATGATATCTACCTGATACTATTGTCCATGTTACTTAATTGCTTGGAAAATATTGTTACACGGTAACAACACAGTCATGTTATACTTATTACATATTCCTGTTATACGGGTATCCTGTTCATTGATATTATACATTCCTGTTATACCGGTATCCTGATTACATGTTGATATGGTTACCGTGACTACCACCGAGTTATCCCAGTGATTCAAGTAACATGCATATTAAGTAATCTTAATAAACTAATAACATGATATTAAACAACTTACACTGCGATTGGGGAAATTGGTGGAGGAGACAGCGTCTTATTTTGGGTGGACCTAAGATTTAGGTTGCGCAGCCGAAAGAGGGTTCCACTGCAGGGTTCCCGTGGGGTGACTGGCACCCGTCCTATTTCCTGTTTCTATTATACATGTTATACATGTACATGTTCCTGTTATACATGTTCCTGACTACCTTGTGGTAGGTCCTGGTTCAGCGCCAGGAGTCTGGGCCGTGGTCCCGGATATGCACGGGACCCACCTAAAATACAGACAATGTCTCCAACTGATCAGTTTCAATAACTGAGGACCTCGACTGGCATGTGTGGTAGGCGTACTATGGGATGCGTCTATTACATGTGGCAGTTAGTGTTCGCTAACATAATTAATAATGCTAAACTGTTAATGTATTGTGACTAACCGTGATCACTCGACTGTATATACATGTATAAACTATGATAGATATAGGATTGTACATCAAACTAGTGACACATGCTAGGTTATACCTTATGACATCAGTTGTTCGTTTACAGTTACTTGTCTTTTATCTGCACGCTTATTCATGTTATTGTTATTCAGTTGTTTGTTGATCATGTTATTTAGTTATCCTATGTTTGCAGTTATCTTGTTATTATTCTGTGCACATTGTTTATAGCACGAACACCTTTCTCTTTACACACACACTCAATTAGGTCGCTTCTGACGACCCTAGATTCACACGTCAAGGGTATTGGACATTTTCTTATATTGTTCAGGTTTCATTGAGCTCGTACGCATTACGAGAAGCTGGAGTCTCTCTTTTCTTGATTATAGGTATTCTTGCTATTTTATTCATGTTATTTCCTAATTCTATCTTTATCACATCTAGTTGCCATTTTCTTTCCTTTATTCATCTGTTATCATTGTGTTAGATATTTATATGTCATATTGCAGTGATATTGATTTATCGTAGTAGATTTTGTAGCTTGTTCAGGTTACTTTAGGCTTAGCGTGTATGCGTGGGGTATTTCCTCGCGTATATACGCCGCCGACCTTCGTCGCAACTCCGTTTTCACGTATTTTGGGAAGCGGGGCGTGACAGTTTATTTTAACCATACTGTTTATTTTCATGAATATGCTATTCACATGATTCTTATTGATCGGTCGCTGATATTGCACATTCATTATCACATTCTCATACTTATTATATAATAAACTCTGCTTTTAATCCTAATTATTGTCTAATTTATATACAGGCCCATTGCTAAAGGAAAGGAAAGAGAAACAAGCCCAAAAGCCCATCAAAATTCTGATTTAATTCAGAATTAATTCGAAATCAGAAATCAGGGCAGATCAGGGCAAATCAGATTGATTGAAAATCAGTTAAAACAAATCTCTACAAATCAATTGGTTAAAGCCAAAAATCAAAGGACGTTTCGTTAAATTCAGGAGCTAAAACGAAAAATCTAGAACCAGATAAAGGGAAATCATCAAAGCTAGGAGTTGTACCTCCAGGATGTGGCCACCTGGCCACACCCAGGCCGCGGAACGCGGCCAAAGCTGCGTTTTCGTAGCTATTTTGATTCTGTTGGGGAGCGTTTAATCCCCTATCTTTGTACACTCCCCATCGTTGGGTTTTGCCTATAAATACTGAGTTATTCAGAGACCAGAGGGAGCAACCATGCAATTATAGATTCTAGGCCAATTTTTCATTTTTTTTAGTGTAGCTTTTTATTTTTCTTTTATGTAATTTTTAGTCTTCATTTATGTAATTCAGAGGAGATCAGAGTTTCATAGGAGAATGAGAGTGAACTTGTGCTGAGAGTGACACCGATATAAGTTGTTCTTCTTTTCTCTTATTGTTACAAGATTGAATCTATAGTTACATTTTTTATGTTCTTTTTTGTTTTTTGTATTCTTCTTCTTCTTCTTTTCTACTTTTCTTCTTTTAGTACCAATTGCTATCCAGGTTAGTCTTATAGCATCAAAACAGCCTTGCCTTTGTCAGTGTCACCGATAGCTCATGACAATGGATTTTAGTCTCAATCTGTATCATTTCATACTTGTATCGTCTTGATGATGTAATGTGGGAGAGACGGGAATCAATTCTTATGGGCTATGCGCTGATTACCTTTATTTCAAGGTAACATTATCACCACAAATTCAAGGTAAGTATTTGGCCAGAAGAGGTAAGTATTTCTTTTAGTTTTCTTTCTTTTAATCCTTTAGTTTAGATCACCAACACCATCATCACCTAACTCTTTTATCACTCTTTTCAATTACTTTGTATATATCCATTTTCTATTTTCTCCACCTTCTCAATCTACCACTTTCTTCCTAACTTAACTTTAACCTATTTTTTTCTTTTCTTTTAAAGAACTAAAAGAAGATCTTTAATCATACTTTGTGACTTAAAAGAAAACTTACTAAAAAATCTTCCATCGCTAGTCCCTCCTTGTGGATCACGACCCGCATAGTCACTTGCTATAGCGGTAGAATTGAGCACCTTGCACTCCTTATTTTTAAGTTTTGAAATTCTATATTCTTGTGTGCAGGTAAAATCTCGATCAAATTTTGGCGCCGTTGCCGTGGAGGGACGGTAAGCTATTCTCTTTTTAGATTTACATTTTTTGTTAACTTTCTTCTTTGTTCTTGGTGTACAGGTTTAACAACAAGAAAATTTTTGCTGCAGTGGACATATAAGTAACCCTGGACTCTGCTCTAGAAAGCAGAGCCCAGAAGCCCTCAGATTTGCTACATTCCAGTGGCAAAGTGAGTGAACTACTAACCTGTATTCCTGCAGGTTGGCTGAATTGCAAAGCTGAATTTCTGTAGCTTTTTATTTCCTTATTTGTCTCACTGTACATACTTTCTAACCTCAACAGTAAAATAATATTTGTTAAATTCTAAAAACAATTTAGATTTGCATTTAGGCACATGTCTAATTCTTTTACATTTTAGAGTGCTGGAGCAAAAGAAACATATGCATAGCATATAGTTTAGGAAACATTCTTGGGTGACATTGCTTGTGAATGTTACTTTTCTATATCTTGCACAGCTTGCACAATCAATCTTAAGGGCTTGTCCTATAAACAAGATAAGGTGGGGAAGTTATTACCCTCCCTTAGCCCATAAATCATCTCCTCACTCACTAGCCAACCTAACTAAAACTGAGTAGACGTTGGCCCTAAGGACATCTCGGTCTCATATAGGAGACTGACCTAAGGGGGAAGTTGATTTGAATTTGACTACTGCCAAATAGGTGTCTAAGGTTGGGGATTGAGGGGCGAAACCCTGAAGGTTGATGGTTTGGCATAATTAGGCTTGTTACTTAGGCACGGATACCTCCCACCGATCTTGCCCCTACCTGTCCGATTAACTTGCGGTCAGATTCAATAATATACCCCCCGTGGACAGTCTAACCAGTTAGGAGTCGTCTAGGTCTAAGGTCTACCCTAACTTAGGTTAGATTTTTTCTTTTTATTTGTTTGCTTATTTGTTTATTTTTTGTTTGTGTTTGACATTTCTTGTGTGATATGGCTTATAACAACAATTTTTTCAACTTTAATGATAATCCATGTTACACTCTATTTGACTCGGATAATTCCAACCAGATTTTTTTACAATATGAACCAACCAAATACACCGGGTTGAACTTATCTGAATCAATACAACTCATGCCCCCAATCTTATGACCATAATTTTCAAAATAATTCCAACTCTTCACAGAGTCAATGGGGATTTACCTCCCCAGAGTCTAATTTTCAACCAACTTGTCCTCCTTATCCATCTTGTCTACAATTTTCACAATATTCATTTCCCGATTTTGCTTTCTATACTCCTCTTCTAGACCAATCCAATGAAGAAAAATCCTAGCTAGAAAAGAGTATAGAAGCCATGCAGGAGGCCAAATGAATTTTTTAGGCCTCCCCAATTCCACAATATTTTCAAGATCATACTCAGTTCCACCAGTTCAAAATAGAAAACCATCAATCTTAAATATGAGTATGCGTGAGTCCAAGTAACAATCACAAAATCTGATGGACTCACGATTTCACCATAAATTTCAAAACAAAACTTCATCTTTTCAAGTCCAATTGCAACAAAATAATGAACCAATCGACTATGAAAAGTTGCTTAAAGTCATAACTCAGGCTCAAATCACTCATAATCATGACATAGATATAAGGTCAAAACTCTCCATTCTCACCCTTTGACTATTCCTGATATCGCTAACCATTCTGTCAGAGCCAAAGAATCATGTTGTTTTGGAAAATAAGATTCTATTTCAGCACATCCATTTGAACTTGCTCAAACTTTAAATTTTAAAAATCACATTGACATTTTGGCAAGTTATCCCTTTCCTGAAATTAAACTTGAATGAATATGATTCTAAACCTCAACATGGTAATTCAATTCTACTTCCCTGATTTAATAATGACTCCAGTGTCTTCACCTAATTTCAATCCTTCTCCAGAGTCCACATTGGATCTTGTGCCCGTCCATCGGGAAATTGAATCACCAATCTTTTATGATCATCATATTGAACTTAACCAATTTCATACTTTTAAAAGTTCTATTGACAAATTGGTAAGTTCTCATTTTTGCGAAATTGAACTCAATGAGGAATGTGACATTGAGTCTCAAATTTGTGATCCAGCTCAAATTTCTAAATCAATATTGACTACTGTTTTGCTACCTGATTTGAACAATATTTTAGAGTCAGTTTTGATTCTCATACCTGTCATTCTTGAACTTGAATCACCAATCTTAAAAGTCACATTCCATTATGGGGAAAAGAATGTGGACTTCAGTTTCAACTTCTTGATTTTGACTCACTTCCTCAATAAATTTTGACTCCTGAATCTTTACTTAACTTCAGTCATTTTCCTGAGTCAATTGTAGTTCATGTCCTTCCTGATTCCAGATCAATCATTCCATCTTTTTATACTCCATTTTGGGACAGAGGTGTTGATAATAATGACTCAAAAATTAGTTTGAAAATTTGAAAATTAGATGGGATAAAATTCTTAATAAAAATTATTCATATATATATCATTTTAGTGGGTTATATTAGAGAGGTTTCTGGTGGGTTCCTTCGAACTCCAAGCAAATTAGATTGGGTCGCATTTCATGGACCAATTAGACCACCACCAGAACCACCACCTTAAGGTAATATTTTCCTTCTCTTTCTTTTTTTTTCAATGCATCTAAGCATTAATTCATGCATTGAGGACAATGCATGAGATAGGTGTGAGAGAGGGACATAACTTAGGTTTTCTTTTAATTATTAAAAAAAATTATTATTAACATTTTCTTTACTTTTAAAAACTTTTCAAAATTGAAACAATATTTTGACATATTTTTTGTAAGAAATTAAGTCAATTTTAAGGAATAGGAGAATCATAATTAGGATTTCTTATACTTGGTCAAAATAAGATTATTTGATTGATTTCTAAGGTTAAGAAGAAAATTTGTGAAAGTAATTTAGTCTTGATCTTTATCTTGATAATATATGCATGTTGTATACAGTTACACACTTAGGGTTCAAAAATAAAGATTCTTATGCCTTGTTTAAAAAAAAAAGAATACATATACATATATATATATATATATATATATATATATATATATATATATATATATATATATATATATATATATAAATCCTCTGATTAAGCTGGGTATTTGTGCCTCATAAAACATAAGTATTTACGCCTAAAGGTGGTTCATATAAGAAAAATCCTTAATTTTGTGGCCTTATTTGCTCGAGTCCTTAAGTCCTTGGGGTGTCTTCTCACCCGGTGCCCTAAGACCGTTTGGTTTGGGAGTCACCGTTACATGGGCAGATTAGAAAGCCTGATAGAACTAAGGAATATTACCGTCAAAAATAAAAAAATAAATAAATAAGGCATGAGAGTTAGAGTTAAAGACCCTTAGTCAAAATTTTATGGTTACGAAGGTGCATATGACTAGGGTAAAGTACTAAACTAGATGAGAAGTACAATTTGACTCTTTATTTTGATTGATAATAAATTTTTGAATAGAGACTAATTTTAGGAATGAAAATTCGATTTTCCTGTAACTTATAAATTACTTAATTCTTACAATAATATTTTAAATATTTTTCTCTTTCAAAATGTGTTTTCAAAATACTAACATTTTTCTTTTTCTTTATGGATTTTGTAGGTGTAATCCACTGAAGACCCTCACGAGACAAAACTCGTCCTCTAGGGAAACCCTAGAGGTTTTAAAAGGCTTGTTGCACATGCCAGTGCAATCGCGTGACCTACGAAAGTGGTCTAATAATTTTTGGTTTAGTTCTATTATTTTGCTCGAAGACGAGCAAAAGATAGGTATGGGGGTGTGATCGGTCACTGATATTGCACATTCATTGTCACATTCTCATACTTGTTATATAATAAACTCTACTTTTAATTCTAATTATTGTCTAATTTATATACCGGCCTATTATTAAAGGAAAGGAAAGAGAAACGAGTCTAAAAGCCCATCAAAATTCTGATTTAATTCAAAATTAATTCGAAATCACAAAATCAGGGCAAATTAGATTGGTTGAAAACCAGTTAAAACAAATCTCTACAAATCAATTGGTTAAAGCCAAAGATCAAAGGCCGTTCCGTCAAATTCAGGAGCTGAAACGGGAAATTCATAATCAGATAAAGGGAAATCATCAAAATCAGGAGCTGTACCCCCCGGGTGTGGCCACCTGGCCACACCCAGGCCACGAAAACGCGGCCAAAGCTGCGTTTCTGCTGCTGTTTTGATTCTGTTGGGGGAGGTTTGCTCCCTTATCTTCGTACACTCCTCCCCGTTGGGTTTTTCCTATAAATACTGGGTTTTTCAGAGACCAGTGGGAGCAACCATACAAAGATAGATTCTAGGCCAGTGTAGGTTTTTATTTTTCTTTTTTATGTAATTTTCAGTCTTCATTTATGTAATTCAGATGTGATCAGAGTTTCATAAGAGAATGAGAGTGATACCGGTGTAAGTTGTTCTTCTTTTCTCTTATTGTTACAAGATTGAATCAATAGTTACATTTTTATATTCTTTTTTTATTTTTTTGTTCTTCTTCTTCTTCTTTTCTACTTTTCTTCTTTTAGTACCAATTGCTATCCAAGTGAGTCTTATAGCATTGAAAGAGCCTTGCCTTTGTGAGTGTCACCGATAGCTCATGATGATGGATTTTAGTCTCAATCTGTATCATTTCATACTTATATCATTTTGATGATGTAATATGGAAGAGACGGGAATCAATTCTTATGGGATATACGCTGATTGCCTCCATTTCAAGGTAACATTGCCACAGATTCAAGGTAAGTATTTGACTAGAAGAGGTAAGTATTTCTTTCAGTTTCCTTTCTTTAATCCTTTAGTTTAGATCATCAATATCATCATCACCCAACTCTTTTATCACTCTTTTCAATTTCTTTGTATATATCCATTTTCTATTGTCTCCACCTTCTCAATCTACCACTTTCTTTCTAACTTAACTTTAACCTATTTTTCCTTTTCTGTTAAAGAACTAAATGAAGATCTTTATCATACTTTGTAACTTAAAAGAGAACTTGCTAAAAAAGCTTCCATCGCTACTCTCTCCTTGTGGATCACGACCCGCATAGCCACTTGCTATAGCGGTAGAATTAAGTACCTTACACATTTCAATCTTAATTTCTAAACTATTATTTTCTATGTGCAGGTTCACACACAATCACTTGAGCACTCACATTTTATTTGTTTACTTATGACTTTATTTTCATGAGTATTTATGAGCTTTATAGATTTCGAGTGTCAACTCTTGTGTATTTAGCATGCTTTATGGGATATATGATTTGTTTATGTTTGAAGGATTTTTAACTAGTTTTTTAAAAATTACTTTAAACTAGTTATTTATTCTTCATTTGGTAGTAGTTTCAATCTACAACTATTTTCAAATCTTATCTTTGAAAACCCTACCAACCAAAGGGCGGTTGGATGGGCGACCATACCTTGTATACCCTTATTGAATATTTTTTAAACTTGTGCTGAATAGGATGGTAGGTATGAGTTATATACATGATCTTCATGGAATTTTATTTTTGTATACTCATATTTGTTTTCTATATATGTATGCTTCAAATTTCAAGTGGTGTTTTCATTTTCAACATACATATATATGATCTTAATTATGCTTGTCTTGCAATGACTTTACACACTTTAAAGCACAAAATTGTTTATGTTAAGCCTGACTTAATTTCATACATTAATTGGTATCTTTACAAGCTTTTGCATTAACTTACAATTGGTATTTATATTTCTTTTGGTATTAAAATGTATTTCAAACTTCATTTCAATTGGTACTTACAATTGGTATCAAATTCACATTTAATTGATAGCAAAATCTACTATTGGTATTATAAAATTTTCGTTTATCTATAAGTGGTACCAAAATTTATTTTGTCAACTAAAATTTGAATTCAATTTGATCTCAAAATTCATTTTATATACTCATGTTTTCTGTAAATCTATGATCTAAAGTAACATTATATTACTCTGATACATACATATTGATGTTTACTCGTGCTTTAAACATATATGCTATACATTTTTAGCACAAATTATTTTTTACTAAGCTGATTTACTCCTTAAATATCAATTATTTTTCAATCAGTTTCTTATACAAGCTTATGTATTATTTTTACTGGTATTTCATAAAGGGGGAGAAAAATTCTTGTTTTATCTTTCAATTGGCTTTTCTTTTCAATTGGTATCTTACTCCCACTCTTTATGATGAAAATAGTTTGTTTTGGTATATGCTAACATTTTGAATATTGATATCAATAATTTTAAATTGGTATTATTTTCAAATTGGTATCCTTATTGCAAATTGAATATAGTGTTTACCTAAAAATTTGGTTTTACTTTCAATTGATATCATGTCCTTTTTTTAGTATCAATTCAATAAAAAGATTATTTCTTTCAATTGATTGTGTTCATTGGTATCAAAATTTTGTTTTAAAATATGTTTATTGGTTTGTTTATCTTCACCCCCTTGTTGATGAGTGACAAAAGGAGGAGAAAGATTCAGGTTTATATATGCATGTTTTACTATGTGTTTATGCCCGCGCGCGCATACACACACTCATATTTTGTTTTATTGATGTCTTGAGCTTCATTACACATCTTTATATATTTATTGATTATACATATATTAAGGGGGAGCTTCTATGAAGCCTATCCCTAATGGATGCATATATATAACCTCATAAGTTTTGTCATCATCAAAAATGGGGAGATTGTTAGCCCAGAGGCCTTTCACCTTAATTTTGATGATGACTAACTTATGAAGGTTAGTTTACTAACGATCTTGTGTTTATATAGTTTTAGTTATTGATCAAGATCTTGTAGGTGTTTAGCTTCAACAAAAGAGTTTTGGAGCTAACACATGTAGATTCAAGAGCTCATGCATCAAGACCGCATAGACTTGGATGGAGTCAAGCTCTTTGGATTGTATTTGGATCGAGTCGGCTTGGAGGAGTTCTACAAGAAGACTTCAGTTTGTATTTAGTTTAGTTGTGTTTAGATCTTGTGTAAGATAGACTAGTGTTGATATGCTCAAGTTCACACACACACACACAAAAGTTCAATACGTTTGTTTTTCGGTTTAACCGGTTTTAGATTTCATGTACACATATATATAATTTTCATGAGTAGATAGAATTAAAACAAGGTTATATGGTTTAATGTATATTAGATTTTATCTATATACATCTATGCTTCATAACTTAGAAAAACTTATTTTGATGATTCTATTTCATGTGTTTAGAGTTTTGTAATTAACAAAACTTATTTTGGATTTATTGTAAAAAACATAGATATATCTTTTATATGTGAATTGATTTCTATCCATACATTTTATGCTTCAAAAAGAGTTAAAATATCTTATTTTTGTATTTATCAAGTTTGAGAAAAATCAGACTTTCATTTCAAAGTTTGGTGTTTGGAAAATACCGATTTTATGTTAAAGCTTAATTTCTATATCACAAAAATAGTTTAAATAGTTTGTAATATGTGCTGATTTTTTATCACACATATTTGTTCTTCAATTATTTATAAGAACTTATTTTTGTGAAATTTATGAGATTTTATGGGATTTTATAGCAGTTAAAAAGATCAAGTTTCAAATCCTATATCCTAGCCTGAGCCTGTTAGCGGTCGACCGAATCAGAGCTCGGTTGACCGGTTGGCCGACTGATGTGCACAAGGACGTGTACAAGGCCTGCCTATAAGGCCGATCGACCGGGCGGTCGACTGACTGTAACTATCCAACTCTTGGGTAGCGCCGGTCGACCGAGCGGTCTACCGAAAGGCTGAGTGCCTTTAGGCTCGATCGACCTAGCGGTCGACCGGAAGGCGAGTTTTGCCTGGGGCGGTCGACCGGTGGCTCAACGGTCAGAAATATGACCGTTGGCCAGTCAACCGGCCGGTCGACCGGAAGGTCAAAAATGACTTTTTCTGGACCCCAACGGCTATATTTCTGAGAGCCTATAAATAGGGGTTCTCTCAAGTTGTTTTCATCAAGGTTTTTTAGATCTATTTTTCCCATCTATTTCAGTGATTTGCATCAAGTTTAAAAAGAATTTTTGAGCCAAAAAGTTTTATCGTTTATTTATTTTTAAAGTGTTAGAAAAATCAAAGAAAAGAGAGTCGGGAAATTAGTTTTGATCTTTATTTATATATCTACCTAGTGTTTTTATTTGTTATTCTCTTTTCTAAACACTTTATTTTCTCACACTTGAGCTATCATCTCTAATCCTATCTATAGGATCTTGTTTTTGTGAGAAAAATTGTTTGTGGCCTATTGTGATCGCCAAGTGTTATTTGTGATAATTGGATCACCAAAATTATAATCTTTTCTTTACTTTGACTTTGTGCCTATTCTTCTTGTGTAGAGGTGATTGTGTTTGAGAGAGGAGTAGTGTACTCCAAGTGTAGTGCAATAATTCCTCAATGGAGGTACCTTTGTGGAAGGTCCTGTGTGGACATAGTGGAAATCCTTCTGTGTGAAGGCGGTGACATAGAACAGTGACTCGAACCTCGAAACATATCTTGTTGTTTGCATTTGATCCACTATCTCTCAACTTTATCTCTCTTATTTTTGTATTGCTTTATATTGCACATATTCATGTGCTATATATAGGTTGTGTGTGCACACTTGTGTTGAACCAAGAGAGCTTCATATAGCATCTCAACTCTCAATTTAGAAGAATCTCGAGTAGTAGTTCCAGAGCCCTTCACGGGAAATTCGGGCTCACTCTTAGTTACACATAGTGTGTTGCAATTGAGTTTAAATTCTGCATCATTTTTGTAGATTAGCTAGTACACCTATTCACCTCCCTCCAAGTGTATTTCAGTAACATCTCCGTACCTGCAGGATCGGAGCGTTACACGATGTGACGAACCCAAACCTGAATTTAATCGGGTTCAATTCTGATCTGGTTTGGTGTCCGTTCAGCCAACCCAAGCCAAACCCAATCAACTCCACTTTGGGATTACGTGCTCGCGGCCGAGCCAATAAACATCTGACCCAGTTACTGTAGCAACCCGAGCCCTGCAACAGGCCAGATCCGACCCGTTTGCTAGAGTACAAACCAGATAAGTCAAAACAGACGCATCTGCAAATTGATTTTGTTTTCGGGCTTTTTCTCGGTCATTCGGAGTCCAATTCGGGTTGTTCTGAAGTGTTAGATTTGTGAAAGACAGGACTACACACTAGTAGGACATTGAGGTCGATGTGAACCTCAGTAGGTATATTTCTAATCAAGATCGGTTATTTTCGAGTCTGATATTTAATATTTGATTTTTTATTGACTTTACTACTGTCCACTTACATTGATGAGCTTGTGCGTATTTGTTTACCTTGCTCATTGTGCTACCAAACAACACAAGAAAGAAAGAAGAGAAGGAAGAGAGCTCTTCCTTCTTTCAATATTATCAAAACAAACAACAAAGGAGAGAAAGAGGGAAGATGCCTCTTCCTATTCTTCTGTCTCTTCCTTTCCTCTTCCTTCTTCCCTCTCTTCTCAAAATCTAAACATTCTTGTTCCCAACACAAAATTTTAAATTTTAAATTTTTTCATTTAAAACTTTTGTCATATAAATTCTCAATATATATATATATATATATATATATATATATATATATATATATATATATATATATATATATATGAGAGAAATGTAAATCAGCTGACACAAGAGGCAACTCCTCCTATGTCGCACTCAAAAATCATATTTCCCGAATGAATTTTCAAGATCCGACCACACATTATCATCTTCATATTCTATGATATATGCATATAAAAAATCAAGTGATTTGAAGTTTGTTTACTATATTTTTTTTGGGTTCAAACATTAACGGTTTTTTAACAATAGAACAAAATAGAACATTTAGATCAATGAGTAAACGAACTTCAAATCACTTGATTTTTTATATGTGTATATCTTAGAATATGAAGATGATAATGTACGGTCGGATCTTGAAAATTCATTCGGGAAATATGATTTTTGAGTGCGATATAGGACGAATTTACCTCCTGTGTCAGCTGATTTACATTTCTCTCTCTCTCTCTCTCTCTCTCTCTCTATATATATATATATATATATATATATATATATTAAATTTCTTTGTTTGAGGCTAGGGTGTCAAATGGGTCGGGCCGGCCCGACAACCTACACGGGCACTGCACGGGTAGCCCGAACACTACCCGGCCCACGAAGGACTCGAGCCAGACCCGGCCCACGGAGGACCCGGGCCAGACCTGGCTCGGATCTGGGGAAAGCTCGGTCTGGCCTCAGGTTCGCCAAAGGCGGCCCACGGCCCGGCGGGCCGTGCCAGGCCCGACCCTAAAAAGCCGCCCAACGGCTATAATAGCTGTTGGGTTGGCCCGCCCCCTGCCCAGGCCGGCCATCCCAATGACTATTATAGCTGTTGGGTGGGGGCGATGAGGGTGTTTCTGCAAATTTTTTTGTAGAACCCCTGCCTCAATTTAAACGGCTATTATAGCCGTTGGGGGGTATTTACAAATTTTTATGCAAATGCCCCTTAACGGGTATATGCTTGTTTTTTTCGGTTTTTTGCCAAAAAAAATTGATTCTGTTCGAGATATTATTGCTCCCATGGAGAAAAAGTTTAATAAATATTTAAAGAATTTCCTTTTATCTTTTATTACTGCTATTATGGATCCTAAGATTAAATTTAATGAATGAAAATTTTTACTTGAAATTTTTTATGAAAGGATGAACTATGAGGATAGTTTTGCCCTAATGTGGGTAGATATTGATTCTTCTATAAATAAGTTATATAATGTTTATGAAACTACTTACAGAAATAAACAATTTTCTTCATCTCAAATTTCTTCAGCCTCTAGTAGTAAAAGTTCATTATTTTCTGGTTTTTTATCAGCTTTCAAAAATCTAGAACTTCTTACTCTTTAAATGAACTTCATTATTATATCCAATGTTGTAATACCCCGTTCCCGGAATACGTACTTAGTTGCGTATTCAGATTTTCGATCGTATTTTTTCGACTTGTTTCCTGTATTTATGCTGTTTTATGAATTCCTTATATGATTGTTTTGCCTTGGATTTGGATCGGTGAACTCGGAGTCAGCCTTGGTCTGAGCCGGGGACTCGATCTCAAGAGTTTTACTTATTTTAGACATTCTGGTTATCCGATTCAACCGATTTCAGTTTTAAACATCGTTTTCCAATATTTTGGATTTTCTATGATTTTCTGGAATTTTCTGTGATTAAGTTGAAAATCTTCAAAACGGGTGTCGGCCAGTGCCGCTGACCGATTCCTGGATTTTTAATTCTCAAATTGTTTGGAATTTCATGATGATCCTTTAGACATAATTACTTAGAATCATATTTCTTATTTACATTCTTTTTCTGAGAATTTTAGGATTTTATGAAAATTCCAACGGAGTCGGTAGGTAACTGATTCCGGGATTTTTAGTTTTAAAACTATAAAGTATTTCTTCAAACGGATTTCACTATTGGTCTTTATATATTATTATTGATTTTTGATAATTATTTCGAGTCGATCCGAGATACTTGAATTTCGGACGATTCCGGCATTTTCCGAATTGATTTCCACATCTTTGACTTTAACCCGGGTATCTGTCTATTCAGCAGTTTCATTTTGGGTCCAAGAGAAAATATCTTCTCTTTATTAATTCTTTTCCTTTTCCTTTTTCTATTTTCCTTTCCTTCTTCTCCAAGACAAATGGATTTTTCCCAATTTTCCAAATTCCAAAACCCTTTCCAAAATGCCACCTCATTTCCCACTCACTCTCTCTCTCTCCCATGGCCGGCCAAGTGGCCAAGTGAGGGGCACCCCACCCTCTCTTTGTCAAGCCCCTATTGGCTAAGAGAGGACACCTCATCCCTCCCCATTTGCACAAAGCCCCCTCTCATCTACACTATTGCTCCTCCTTTACAAAACCAAAATCATATATAAATCAATCCTTTTCATTTCTTTCCCTTTTCTCCACTTCTCCAAAAGAGAAAACCCTCTCCAAGTCTCTCCTTCACCTCAACCTAAACCCTAGCTCCAAGAACTCCACCAGATCTCCACCTCCAGCTCAAGCTTCTGATTTGGAGCTCGGATCGTAGCTCTCTTCGTCGCCAAGGATTGCTTGGGAGCTATTCGTCGACCACCCTCTTCCCGGACTCGTAGAGATTCAATCAAACGGTTCCAAGTGAGTATCTTTACTCACCAAGATATGTTCCATTCCTAGTATACTTGTACCCCCATATCTTGTGCTCACATGTCATAAAAATCACATTTTTATCATCAAGAACAACCCCCAATTTCTGTTCTGTAAACTGCTCCCCGACACCTATTAGTCGACTTGACCTAGAACCTAGTCGACTAGAACCCTTAGCTGGAACTTAGCTTTTCTGGAAAAACACAGTATTAGTCGACTTACCCCAATTATTAGTCGACTAACCCCTTCTGGAAACAAATCTCAACTCTCTGGAAATCCCTATTAGTCGACTCCTGAATTCACCTAGTCGACTAACCCTCCTTAGACCAGAAACTCAACTCTAGGCCCCAGTCGACTTAAGCCTAATTTATTAGTCGACTTGAACCCCCTAGTCGACTAACCATTTTTCCTTAGTCGACTAATGTTTCCTGAAACAGAAACCCCAATTCTCTGTATCCCAGACTTAGTCGACTTGCGTGTCTGTTAGTCGACTTGAGACCTATATTAGTCAACTAATCCCTTGACCCTAGTCGACTCCTGAAACAATCCCAACTCTCTGGTGCACAGATTTAGTCGACTATACAAGACTGTTAGTCGACTAATCCCACTTGTAGTCGACTAATCCTTCCACCTAGTCGACTAATTCTGCCTGTATGTCTTAGATGATTTCTTTTCTAGAATTAGATCTTGTCGTTGGTTTATGTGTTATGCATTATGGTTTCTTGTACTTCATGACTGGTACTTTAGGACTTATTACTTATTGGATCTCACCTCATATTACTTCATGACTTGTTAATTAACATTATCAACCACTGTCAACTTTATGTTTTCTTTTAACACATGTATGTCACCTAACCATACCACTACCTTGCTAGACCCTATTGTTATGACATGACTGACCCGGCCTATTATCAAACTACTGTTATGTTTCATTTCTTGTTATACATCACCACCTTGTCATGCTATCTTTTAAAACCAAGCATGATACATTTGACCTTATGATTGTCTTGTTTACGGGAACCCTGCCTTGTTTTATGGAACTAAGTGCCACACCATACTCGGTGGGGGGCCACCTCTAGAATCCACTCCCTCAGAACAAAGTGCCACATGGAACAAAGTGCCACACCACACGGTGGGGGCCACCTCTTGAATCCATGGGGGCCACCTCTTGAATCTGTAGGGCTATTACTGTTATGTTCACTTATTCCCGTAAACTGATAATCCCTAATAAGCTACAACTTGTATGGGGTATGGGTGGAAGTGATGGATGCCGGAATGATACCTTGCTTATAGTAGGTGGGCGGAATATGGAGATTACTGTTAGTGGGACTTTGGGCCCACACTATATGACTGTTAGGGGGACTTTGGGCCTCCAAACCGGTTCCAGGTGTATGGAAACTACTATAAGAAGTGTTATCAGTTCTCCATCTACTTCCGACAACGACCCTCGACTTTCTTATATATGGATGTATGTGAGTTGGGATCGATACCGAGACACATACCTAGATATATGGGTTAGGCGAGTAATAATAATAATAGATGTCAGTTATGTTCTCCGTTATAGTTACTGTTATGAGTACCAGCTATGATTCCTGTCTTAGTTCCTGTTATGACTATTATTTACTTGTCGTGATTCCAGTGATGATTCCGGTTATTGGATTATGTCTTTTTCATTATGATTCATGTCTTCTTGTTATGTATTCTCGTTATGACTATCGTATGATTTGCAACTCTGATTTTATATGCTTGGATTACTGTGGCATGAGATAGAGGTATATAGATGAGGGTTTCCTTGTTTGGATTATTCCCTCGATGTATTAGTCTCATGGGACCGTGACATTAAGCATATACAATCACTTTTGCTTGTAATCAGCTTTACTTGTATTTTCCGTTTTATGATTATGTTAATACCTGTCCTTATATTCCATACTTGTGTTCTAACCCCTATTCATGTCTCTTAGCCATTTGGGCTGTAACTCATTTATTGTTATATGTCTTGATTCCTTGGATTTGCATATTCAGATTCCGGAGTTTGGATCGAAGTGGAATTGTCCACCGTAGATCGAGCTCTCCTTAGCGGGCAGGCATCTTAGCTCCAGTTCCTTGCACCTGACTCCTTTTGACTCACGGGATCTTCATCCTACTCGTGAGCATTTTGTCTTCTTATTGTATATTTGACTTTTGGACTTGTTATGATAAAAGACATATGTAATATGTAATGTTTATCATACTGTGATGACTTTGTATCTGTACCTTTATGTTGGCATATGTGTGTATACCACGCTTTGTGTTGCACTCTGATCCCTTCTTGTTGTACTTTATGCTTAGCGTATATACGTAGGGGCACTTTCTGACCTACGTATATACGTTGCAGTGACGTCCCCGTATCCGTGGAATCGGGGCGTTACAGGTTGGTATCAGAGCCTAGGCTCTCACACCTAAAGTACAATCAAGCAGCAAATTAACAATTTGCTGGTGCCAACTACAATGTACAAAGTCATCTAGTCCTTCTTGATTTTCTAGTTCTTCTTGGTTCCTTCCTTCATATCCTGAAATCCTTCCATTTTTCCAACTCCTTCCAGTTATCTTTAGCCATCCTAGTATGGAGAGGAGATCGGGCCGCAGCAACTCTGGATCAGCATCGAATGGAGCAGCGGGAGAGAATGTGGATATATTGAGGGTTATCCAGATGATGATGGAGAACCAGCAGCAGCAGACAGAACTTCTCTGGCAAGAGTTAGCGACTCCAAAGGAACGGAGACCGGGGAACATATCAGACTTCAGGAGGCTGCAGCCAGCCATATTTACAGGAGGAGAGAAACCCTTGGATGCTGAGCAATGGCTGACGGACACATCAGACTTGTTGAATGCAGCCCGTGTCCCAGAGGAGAACCAAGTTGAGGTTGCCAAGATTCAACTGAAGGATATAGCCAGGACTTGGTGGCTAGCAGAAGAGGGCAGATTGGAGAAGCCTGTCACTTGGGACACATTCTCCAAGAGTTTCTACAGCAGATTCTTCCCTGTCACTGCTCAGAAGGACATGGAGGAGCAGTTCATCAGACTTCGGCAAGGGAATAAGTCCGTGGATGAGTATGCCGCGGAATTTCTTCAACTCAGCCGCTTTGCTCCCTACATGGTAACGGATGAGGAGAAGCGGGCAAGCAGATTCCAGCAGGGATTACAGATGGACCTACAAGTTTTCCTGATGCCCCAGCAGTTGAAGACATATTCAGAGGTTCTCACCATAGCTCGAGAAGTGGAGCGTGGACTAGAGAAGAAGGAGAACCAGATGAGGAACCAGGCCAAGAAGAGGCCTTATGAGTCGATGGATGAGGAGGATGCAGATAGGGCAGCCCATGGCCCGATGATGAAGAGACCATTCCAAACTCCTCTTCCTCAGATCACATGCAATTTCTGCCACAGGCCCGGACACTATAAGAGGGATTGTCGAGTGGCCAATGGATTATGTTTGGCATGTGGATCAGGGAGTCATGAAGTTAGGGATTGCCGGTTCAGAAGGGTAGAGAATGTGGCACCAGTCAGACCAGCTCTTCCAGCTCCAGCACGTCCAGCTCCAGCACTTCCAGCACCGCCACTGAGGAGGAACCCTGAACCTGTTGATCGAAGAGTTCCACTTCCACCCCAACGGTATGATCATCAGTATAGGGGAATGAGACCGAGGGCAGATCAGAGGAGAGGTCAAGTTCACATCATGGCAGCAGAGGCCTCAGATGATGCAGCAGAGTGGGAAGACCAGTATCCAGATCAGGAGCCTTAGAATATCATGGTAACCACTACCCCATATCTTGTATTTGAGCTGATTATCTTTCTCAATATTTCTTTTGTCATTTTATCATTGTTCATTCTAGTCCTTCCTGTATTCATCTTATCCCCTGTTTTGGTTTTATGAAGCCTTTATTCGTGCCCTTGTCCCCTTCGTGTTCAATTTATCCCCTTAATGAAATTGCGAGGACGCAATTTTTGTAAGGTGGGTGGATTGTAATACCCCGTTCCCGGAATACGTACTTAGTTGCGTATTCAGATTTTCGATCGTATTTTTTCGACTTGTTTCCTGTATTTATGCTGTTTTATGAATTCCTTATATGATTGTTTTGCCTTGGATTTGGATCGGTGAACTCGGAGTCAGCCTTGGTCTGAGCCGAGGACTCGATCTCAAGAGTTTTACTTATTTTAGACATTCTGGTTATCCGATTCAACCGATTTCAGTTTTAAACATCGTTTTCCAATATTTTGGATTTTCTATGATTTTCTGGAATTTTCTGTGATTAAGTTGAAAATCTTCAAAACGGGTGTCGGCCAGTGCCGCTGACCGATTCCTGGATTTTAATTCTCAAATTGTTTGGAATTTCATGATGATCCTTTAGACATAATTACTTAGAATCATATTTCTTATTTACATTCTTTTTCTGAGAATTTTAGGATTTTATGAAAATTCCAACGGAGTCGGTAGGTAACTGATTCCGGGATTTTTAGTTTTAAAACTATAAAGTATTTCTTCAAACGGATTTCACTATTGGTCTTTATATATTATTATTGATTTTTGATAATTATTTCGAGTCGATCCGAGATACTTGAATTTCGGACGATTCCGGCATTTTCCGAATTGATTTCCACATCTTTGACTTTAACCCGGGTATCTGTCTATTCAGCAGTTTCATTTTGGGTCCAAGAGAAAATATCTTCTCTTTATTAATTCTTTTCCTTTTCCTTTTTCTATTTTCCTTTCCTTCTTCTCCAAGACAAATGGATTTTTCCCAATTTTCCAAATTCCAAAACCCTTTCCAAAATGCCACCTCATTTCCCACTCACTCTCTCTCTCTCCCATGGCCGGCCAAGTGGCCAAGTGAGGGGCACCCCACCCTCTCTTTGTCAAGCCCCTATTGGCTAAGAGAGGACACCTCATCCCTCCCATTTGCACAAAGCCCCCTCTCATCTACACTATTGCTCCTCCTTTACAAAACCAAAATCATATATAAATCAATCCTTTTCATTTCTTTCCCTTTTCTCCACTTCTCCAAAAGAGAAAACCCTCTCCAAGTCTCTCCTTCACCTCAACCTAAACCCTAGCTCCAAGAACTCCACCAGATCTCCACCTCCAGCTCAAGCTTCTGATTTGGAGCTCGGATCGTAGCTCTCTTCGTCGCCAAGGATTGCTTGGGAGCTATTCGTCGACCACCCTCTTCCCGGACTCGTAGAGATTCAATCAAACGGTTCCAAGTGAGTATCTTTACTCACCAAGATATGTTCCATTCCTAGTATACTTGTACCCCCATATCTTGTGCTCACATGTCATAAAAATCACATTTTTATCATCAAGAACACCCCCAATTTCTGTTCTGTAAACTGCTCCCCGACACCTATTAGTCGACTTGACCTAGAACCTAGTCGACTAGAACCCTTAGCTGGAACTTAGCTTTTCTGGAAAAACACAGTATTAGTCGACTTACCCCAATTATTAGTCGACTAACCCCTTCTGGAAACAAATCTCAACTCTCTGGAAATCCCTATTAGTCGACTCCTGAATTCACCTAGTCGACTAACCCTCCTTAGACCAGAAACTCAACTCTAGGCCCCAGTCGACTTAAGCCTAATTTATTAGTCGACTTGAACCCCCTAGTCGACTAACCATTTTTCCTTAGTCGACTAATGTTTCCTGAAACAGAAACCCCAATTCTCTGTATCCCAGACTTAGTCGACTTGCGTGTCTGTTAGTCGACTTGAGACCTATATTAGTCAATTAATCCCTTGACCCTAGTCGACTCCTGAAACAATCCCAACTCTCTGGTGCACAGATTTAGTCGATTATACAAGACTGTTAGTCGACTAATCCCACTTGTAGTCGACTAATCCTTCCACCTAGTCGACTAATTCTGCCTGTATGTCTTAGATGATTTCTTTTCTAGAATTAGATCTTGTCGTTGGTTTATGTGTTATGCATTATGGTTTCTTGTACTTCATGACTGGTACTTTAGGACTTATTACTTATTGGATCTCACCTCATATTACTTCATGACTTGTTAATTAACATTATCAACCACTGTCAACTTTATGTTTTCTTTTAACACATGTATGTCACCTAACCATACCACTACCTTGCTAGACCCTATTGTTATGACATGACTGACCCGGCCTATTATCAAACTACTGTTATGTTTCATTTCTTGTTATACATCACCACCTTGTCATGCTATCTTTTAAAACCAAGCATGATACATTTGACCTTATGATTGTCTTGTTTACGGGAACCCTGCCTTGTTTTATGGAACTAAGTGCCACACCATACTCGGTGGGGGGCCACCTCTAGAATCCACTCCCTCAGAACAAAGTGCCACATGGAACAAAGTGCCACACCACACGGTGGGGGCCACCTCTTGAATCCATGGGGGCCACCTCTTGAATCTGTAGGGCTATTACTGTTATGTTCACTTATTCCCGTAAACTGATAATCCCTAATAAGCTACAACTTGTATGGGGTATGGGTGGAAGTGATGGATGCCGGAATGATACCTTGCTTATAGTAGGTGGGCGGAATATGGAGATTACTGTTAGTGGGACTTTGGGCCCACACTATATGACTGTTAGGGGGACTTTGGGCCTCCAAACCGGTTCCAGGTGTATGGAAACTACTATAAGAAGTGTTATCAGTTCTCCATCTACTTCCGACAACGACCCTCGACTTTCTTATATATGGATGTATGTGAGTTGGGATCGATACCGAGACACATACCTAGATATATGGGTTAGGCGAGTAATAATAATAATAGATGTCAGTTATGTTCTCCGTTATAGTTACTGTTATGAGTACCAGCTATGATTCCTGTCTTAGTTCCTGTTATGACTATTATTTACTTGTCGTGATTCCAGTGATGATTCCGGTTATTGGATTATGTCTTTTTCATTATGATTCATGTCTTCTTGTTATGTATTCTCGTTATGACTATCGTATGATTTGCAACTCTGATTTTATATGCTTGGATTACTGTGGCATGAGATAGAGGTATATAGATGAGGGTTTCCTTGTTTGGATTATTCCCTCGATGTATTAGTCTCATGGGACCGTGACATTAAGCATATACAATCACTTTTGCTTGTAATCAGCTTTACTTGTATTTTTCGTTTTATGATTATGTTAATACCTGTCCTTATATTCCATACTTGTGTTCTAACCCCTATTCATGTCTCTTAGCCATTTGGGCTGTAGCTCATTTATTGTTATATGTCTTGATTCCTTGGATTTGCATATTCAGATTCCGGAGTTTGGATCGAAGTGGAATTGTCCACCGTAAATCGAGCTCTCCTTAGCGGGCAGGCATCTTAGCTCCAGTTCCTTGCACCTGACTCCTTTTGACTCACGGGATCTTCATCCTACTCGTGAGCATTTTGTCTTCTTATTGTATATTTGACTTTTGGACTTGTTATGATAAAAGACATATGTAATATGTAATGTTTATCATACTGTGATGACTTTGTATCTGTACCTTTATGTTGGCATATGTGTGTATACCACGCTTTGTGTTGCACTCTGATCCCTTCTTGTTGTACTTTATGCTTAGCGTATATACGTAGGGGCACTTTCTGACCTACGTATATACGTTGCAGTGACGTCCCCGTATCCGTGGAATCGGGGCGTTACAAATGTGTTGTGACTCCTGAGATCGATTGTGACTCAGAATTTGAAAATTTTGATATTTTTGGCATGGTGAAAATCACACGCATCAACTTATCCTGTGCTTTACATCATGACACGTGATCTACTAACTCCTCCGGCATTTACAGTAGCCTCAGAGTTTGCTTTTAGTACAGGTGGTCGAATGCTGACTGATACGAGGAATCGCCTGGCATCGGATGCGATTGAGATGACCATATGCGGGAAGGATTGACCGGATGCGGATAAACGAAGTCAAAATAAAATAATTGACGATTCTCATCAAAGATGCTTCAAAACACTCCCCAGAAGATGAATGAAGACTTGTATTTTTTTTATTTATGATTGATAAAATGTATGAAGATTGAAGACTTGTACTTTTTTATGTATTAATGATAAAATTTTAAAAAATTTAATTTATACTTCAATTGTATTTGTATCCATTATCTATTTTATTGGATCATTAAAAAAAAAATATTTCATTTCACGCCTTAATTTTCTTTGCAAATTTATCACAACTTGAATAAGTAATTTTTTAAAAAATATTAAATTTTTTAGAAATTTTTAAAATTTTTAAAGATTATTATTTTTTTAAGTTTTTTTTTTTAATCTGCAGGCCTACACTGATCGGCCTGGGTCTCGCCCGGGTCTGGGGCACCAAGGCCTTGGGGTATGTCCAGGTTCCACAATTGGAACCCGAGTCCGAGTCGGGCCGCCTGCCATGCCCGGGTCGAGTTTGTCCTGACACCCCCTATTTGAGGCGGTCTTGAGTGCTTGTGTCGGTGAGGGTTCCACAAAAGAGGGGAGGGGAGCATCCAAGTGGCCTGCCTCCCCGCACCTGTAGAGAATCATTCCTGTGCCCAACACAAAATTTTAAATTTTTTTCATTTTAAAATATTCCCAATGGGCACGTGACTCCATGACTTCCATTCCCCAAAGGGCCACACCGCGTGCTTCCACGTCACAACTTGGTTTTATTAATTCCCACGCTTTTGATTTAAACTATTCATTCCCATGGTTTTCCCTGCCTCCATCGCTAATCCTGCAGAAAAAAAATAATTAAATTTTTTCTTACAAATTGATTCTCATTCCTCTGTGTTTTCTTTTTTCACTTCTTCCCCTTTTTATTTCATCAGGGAGCAACCCATTCCTGAGGGAGGCTCTTGTACAGGTGCGGGTTATTTCGATCCCACAGCAGATATTTGATACACATGATTCTTAGTTTTGTGCTTGATTTATTAATTTATTATTGACGTCCCTTGGTTTTGATGTTGTTTGCCTTGATTGATGGGGCTGGGAATTTCTTTTTATTCAGAAATTGATAATATGTGTATATTTCCAGCAATTATTTTGATTAGCACTCACTAGCAGTCTTGCATTTTCTTTATCATCTTCACTCTCGTATCACAAGTGATCTCAACTAATCATAAGCTAAGGCTTCTTTTGGTGGTTATTATAGGTGGCCATAAGTCATAAGTTGTTAGTGAATATTTTTTTATTAAAATTGCAAATGAGTTATATGTCAGTTAATTTTAGAGTTATAGTATTTTAAGGTGTTTGGTTGTCGTACTGTGTAAGTTGTAAGTAAAAAAGTATGTTGCATGTTCATACAGGGCCGGCCAGACCATTAGGCCAATGAGGCCTTGGCCTGGGGCCCCAGGCCAAGAGGGGGCCCAAAAATTGAATTTCTACATGCCTAATTATTATCACTTTTAATGTGGAGCCGTTGGGGTTGGGGCCTGGGCAAAGGGAATTCGGAAAAAAAAAAAACCATTAATTGCATAACTGAACATCAGAACATGCATACCTCGAGCACGGAACCGTCAAGACCTCTCTCCGAAAATTCCACTATTCCAACAGGCAACAGTAACTCTCTCCCTCTCAAGATCTCATTTCAATTGAGCTCTCTCTCTCTCTCTCTCTCTCTCTCTCTCTCTCACCCCAAGCCTCTGCCGATCTGCATCTTTCTCAATTTCGGTCATCGCCGCCGCGGCCTGTTCCTCGCCGCCGGCGACACGCCGACTCTAGTCTCGACTTTCTCGAATTGCTCGCCAGCTTTGAGAGTGCATAAAGAATCAAAGATCTACGTATTTGACTCAAGGGCAAACAATTAAAGGTTAGCAATCCGCTGCTAGTTTAGATAATCTCCTGCTAATTTAGTAATTTTGCTGCTGTCATGTCTGTGCCATATAGAATTAGCTGAACATCAAATCTGTTTCTCTATTAAAAAGCATGGACACATACATGACGACATGGATACAACACGGTGCACACTACACGCCACAAATTCTGAAATATAATACACGAAAACGTAATGTTTGACAAGAGTGTTATGTCTAACAAATAACAATGGTGCCTGAGTCCCTGTTTCTGACATGAGATACAGCTTTGCAGCAGAGTTCATTTTTGTGAAATTGTTTTTGAGGACACTCTAGTTACAAATCTTGTTATTTCACTATCAAATTAATTTGCTTGTACAGTTACAAAAAAGAACATGTCACTATGAAATGTAAAAATTGGTCGGTAAATTTCGCAAAGTTCTGATCCATTATACTCTCTTTTTTTGTTTCAAAATTTAAGTAGTTAATAATCATGAGAAAAAAGGCATTTAAAGAAAAGTATCTTCATGCTTATCACCATTACTAGTTTTGGAATCAAACTTATAACGATGGTTTATAAGGATTAGAAGCAAGTATAACTTCTCATTGTAATGGCCTTGCAAAATTTGAGATTCTATATTGTCAATCCATTCATGTTGGTAATTATTTTTAGTGTTTAATGTTTCAGTAATTTTCAACGGCTCTCTCAAATCGCATCGCTGGAGTCTCCTTCTGCGGCTGATCGGCTCTTTAAGTCTCTTCTTCCGGTGATATTGTTCTATATTTCTTTTTTTTCCTCCAGTAACAGTTATTTTAGCATAATCTTATTAAGTTATTGCATTGTGTGCTTGTTTCATTTTGTAAGTATTTAAATTTTGAATATGTCTACTAGAAAATACGAATCCGGGTATGAAAAACGGAAAAAAAAGAGGAGAGTAGAAGAATTTATACAGTCTCAAAAAGGAGCTCTTGATAAATTTGTTACAAATGATAAAAAAGAAAATAATACAATAATTTTACAAAAAGAAGATTTAATAATAGAACAATCAATCTCTTTAGCAGAAATAGAAAGAAATGAAATAATAATAGAAAATGAGAACAAGGAGCCCGTACGATGGACAGAAATGTTAGATTCTAATCCTATTGATATTTATGACCCCGGACAATGGAATGAAATTGATTCAAAATTACGAGATTTATTGGTGGAAAGAGGTCCAATTAGAGATAATAATTTAAACTACCCTAAAGATGAAAACAATAGACATTTTTCTAATGCACATTACATTCGAAAATTATCAAATGGGGAGAAACATGATAGGAATTGGTTAGTGTATTCAAAAAAAATGAATAAAGCATATTGTTTTTGTTGTAAATTATTTAACTCTAATTATAACACAAGTCAATTAGTTAATGAAGGAAGTAACGATTGGAAAAATCTAAGCTCTAAACTTAAAAATCATGAGATAACTAGTGAACATATTACTAACATGAATGTTTGGGTTGATTTAGAATTAAGATTGTTAAAAAATAAGACAATTGATAAAAATCTTCAAGAACAAATTAACAAAGAAAAAGACCATTGGCAAAAAGTGTTAATAAGAATTATTGCTGTTACAGAGACTCTTGCTAAAAATAATCTAGCATTTCGTGGAAAAAATGAAAAAATCTATCAAGAAAATAATGGAAACTTTTTGAGCTTAATTGAAATGATTGCAAAATTTGATCCAATAATGCAAGAACATATTAGACGTATTCAACATGGTGAAATTCATAATCATTATCTTGGCCATAATATACAAAACGAATTAATACAAATGTTGTCTTTTGAGACTAAGAATATAATTATTAAAATATTAAAAATTCAAAATATTTCTCAATTATACTTGATTGTACCCCCGATGCAAGTCATCAAGAGCAAATGACTCTTGTAGTACGATGTGTTGATATTTCAACAACTCCAACTAAAATTGAAGAATATTTTTAGGCTTTTTGGAAGTACATGATACTTCTGGAAAAGGTCTTTTTGATGAACTTATAAATGTATTAAAAGTTCTTGAACTTGATATTAGTGATATAAGAGGACAAGGGTATGATAATGGATCAAATATGAAAGGAAAACATCAAGGTGTGCAAAAAAGATTATTAGATATAAATCTTAGAGCATTTTATACACCATGTGGTTGTCATAATCTTAACCTAGTACTTTGTGATATGGCTAATTCTTGTCCTAAAGCTATATCTTTTTTTGGAGTTGTGCAACGTATATATACTTTATTTCTTCTTCAACAAAACGGTGGAAAATTTTACAAGATAATATTTCTTCTTTAACTGTCAAGTCCTTGTCTCAAACACGTTGGGAAAGTCGTGTTGAAAGTGTCAAGGCGATAAGGTTTCAATGTCCACAAATAAGAGATGCATTACTTCAATTAGCAAAACTTAGTGATGATCCTAAAACATGTAGTGAAGCTAAATGTTTGGCAACTTATGAGATTGAAAATTTTGAGTTTTTATTAGGAATGACTATTTGGTATGACATTTTATTTGCTGTTAACTCAGTTAGTAAATTTAAAGATATGCAAATTGATATAGCTATAGATCAATTAAATGGTCTTATTATTTTTTTGAAAAAATATAGAGAAGTTGGATTCATATCTGCTTTGATTTCAGCTAAAGAAATCGCGGCCGAAATGGATATAGAACCCATATTCCGTGAAAAACGTATAATTCGTAGAAAAAACAATTTGATGAGAATATCGATGATGAAGTAGTGCTATCACCTGAAGAATTTTTTAGAGTTAATTATTTCATATATATAGTAGATAAAGCAATTTCTTCAGTTGAGAGTAGATTTGAACAATTTAAGTTGTATGAAGATATTTTTGGGTTTCTATTCAATGTTCATAAATTAAAATTATTAGATGATGATAATTTGAAGAAAAATTGTCTTAAACTTGAAAGATTTCTAAAGCATGATCTAGTTTATGATGTTGATGGTTTAGATTTATTTTTAGAATTAAAAGTCATAAGAGAAGTTTTACAAATAGAAAATAACACCCCGATTGAAACATTATAAACTTTATAAAAAGATTGAATTCTTTTCCAAATGCATGTATTGCTTATAGAATATTATTAACTATCCCTATAACAGTTGCTTCTGCAGAAAGAAGTTTTTCAAAATTAAAATTGATAAAATCATACCTAAGATCAACTATGTCACAAGAAAGATTGAATGGATTAGCTATGTTATCTATAGAAAAAGATATATTAGAAAAACTTGATTACAAAAACTTAATTAAAAATTTTGCATCTCAAAAAGTTAGAAGAATTGTTTTTCAATAAAATATTGATTAAATAAAATATTAATAAATATTAACTTTTTATAAAGTATATTTTAAAGGGCCCATTTGAAATTTTCGCCTAAGGCCTTTCTAGAGATTAAGCCACCCCTGTGTTCATAAAATTAATTATTTGTGTTGCAAGTAGATCGTAAGTAAAATGTAAATATATTTTATGATTTATGGCCCATACCATAAATCGTAATCGCCATAGAGACTTTTTCAACGAAACAAACACGCCCATATCTGCACGATCTGAGTTATTTTGGTTTGTGGGATTACGTTAATGATGAGGGCATTGTTTTAATTTAGAGTGCTTACATATTAACAAGTTTCAAGAGATGAGGAGTCATCGGTCATCGATATTGATGCCCCACAATCCATAATTCGTAATAGTTATGTGAACAATCTTCGCCACTCTCACTCATTTACGTCGTGGGCGGAGAACGGCCCTCTTTCTCACTCTTTCCTTCTCTGCAACTCCGAAACTAAACTGGCAGTTTTCTCGTTTGCAACAAATGACGAGGCTTCTCTTATCCTCTCTGTGGTTTCTATACATGTTGAAATTTTGCGTTTGCCTTGTATTCTGTGTTAGTTTCTTTATGAGTCCAAATTTTATATTTGCCTTTTTTTTGTGTTTGGCTTGTATTAGTGGACTACAATGTTATCATGAATTCATTTAATATGGGTAAATATGGGTAAAGACACATCTTTTAAGTATTACTGGATAATGATATTTGTACTACTTTTTATACTATATTATACTGAAGGTCATACTAGCAATTAATGAAGATGAGAGTGCCACAATTTATTAGAATGTGACACACACTTTATATAGTAGCATAATGTAATATAAAAAAAAGTAGTACAAGTAGTATTTTCCTTTGCGAGTCATATGTATAAATTTTCTTTCAGGTTTAGTGTCGTTACTGTTGTGACACGACATTTATGATATTAATTATTGAGATCAACAATCGGGCTACGACACCAACTGTTGTGCATGCTCAAGACCATGATCGACGTTGCGTACCGTGGTAATATGTAATACTTGCACAAAAAACTATTGTAAAATAAACTAGCAATACCAAAACAAAATAGTAGAAAAAAACACGAAGATTTAACGTGGTTCGGACCAAACTTGACCTATGTTTACTGAGAGAGGACTTGAGAGAGTTTTGTTAATAAACTTGATACAAGAAATTTAACATTCTTTTTTATTCTTACAAGAGTATTCACTTTCTCCTTAAATCTCACAAGTTTAGAGTATATCTTCTCCCTATGGACTGTCTCCTTCCTCTTTCTTTTTGGCTTCCATTTCACCTTTTGTGTTATAATGTACTAGGTTGCAATCTTTATTTATAAAGTTTTACAATACAACCCTATTCAAATTATGAGATGATTTTGTCCGTCGAATGCTTGAAGAACTTGATCAATTCTTATAAGAGTAGATTTTCTTGATTTAAAATAATTCTACACCCTTTAAATTTTATAAACAAACCTTCATTGAATAGGAACTTATTCCTATTCGAACTCCATCAGAAAAAGAACATGAAGGTGCTCAGAAAAAAAATTGAAAATCTATTTTGAGCTTCTGGCTATTGACAGGCCAGCTCGGGCTGTCAAACAGGCCTTTGGCTTGTTAAATATCTCACCTTTCTCAGAAATTTTATATTAACCCAAGAACTAGGGTAGAGGTGCGAAGCAATCCTGCTGTCCATCTTTATGAACAAAGGTGCATGAAAATAGGATGCTTTTTGGAGATAGGAACCATGCATATGACCTTGCGATTATTATCATCTTAATTCATTTTCTATGTCAGAGTTAAGCCTCCTTAATTGCTTCCTAATTTAGAGGAGTTAATCAGTAGTTGTCATACTAATTATTATCATCTTAATTCATTTTTTAGCTTTTATATTCACTTGTATCTTTCATTGACCTTCTTAATTATTATTGATCTATTAAGACACAAATGAAATTATGAATTTGAAAAGTTATTCTTCACTACCTTGGGCAATGAGAATATATCACGCAATTATAAAAATGACTCATCCTAGTTTTTTTAACCATTTTCAACTTATTAAAGTCCTTTTCACTACACCAAAACTCTAAAATTATTGTGAGATTTGAGAATAATACTTTAATATTTTCTCATGTCCATGTAGGTGGTGCGTTCTTTTCATGAGCCGAAACCACAGCTTTTGCATATCAATATATTTCTTCTCCAAATCTACTATTCAAATGCGCCCTGATGATAATTGAAACTGAGGTGCATTTATGCTATATTAAAGAACCTTGCAATTGCAAAAAAACAACTCTAAAGTTATAGTGAGAATTGAGAGTAATACTTTTATATTTTAACAAAAACCTTATCTCATACTGATTTTTATATATAAGTAGGATAGAAGAGAACACAACATGTCAAGAAGTATTTATGAATAGGAACAAACAATTGCAGCTCGTCGGATAGAGGAAAGAGCCTCCAAGCTCATAAGCCAGTCAACCATGGGAGAACCATGCTCCCACTTGCTGGATAGAGACACAAACCTCTGATCTCAAAAGCTCGCCAATCTTACCAAACATGATCAGTCAGAGCAAGAATGTTCGAGTTTATAAGCATGCCAACCCTATTTGCACGTTATCAGAGATAAGATTCTGTAAGCTCACAGGCCCATCGATCAATTTCTAACTTGTCATAGGAAGGTGTTGGAAAGAGAGAGTTTACTGATGGGGAAGTTGATAAGGATCGTCGAGGGGTCGTCGAGTGATCGCCGAGGAAGTCGACGACGAAGACGAAGGGAACAACAGCAGGAAATAGCAGCAGCAGCAGAAAAACAGGCAGGTCGGTCGACCGGCCGGGTCGACCGACATGCACAGCATGCACAGGGTCTTAGGCGGTCGACCGGCCGGTCGACCGAAATACCCTAACTGTAAGAGCCAAACTCTCTGTTAGTTTCGGTCGACAGGACCGGTCGACCGGAAAGGAGGTCGGTCGACCCGGCAGGTCGACCGACAGTCAGGTTTGGGTGAAAATCTGTTGTTTCGAAAATCTGTGTATTTAAGGTTGTTGTTGGTTTCTAGGGTTTGTAATCTTGTAGAAGATCCTTGAGAAGAATAAGGCTGGAGCTCTCTTGCATTCAAAGAGGCTGGTAGCCATTGTAATCATCTTCCTAGTAATTAATCTCTCCATTGGATTGCCCCGAGGACGTAGGCATTGAGGCCGAACCTCGTTAAATCGTGTGTTTGCGATTTGTGTCTTCTTCTTGTGTTATTTGGGTGTTCTTTGTGCTTGAAAATTTGTGAGATTCTCTGTTGGTTGTTGTCATCGACGCACAACAAGTGGTATCAGAGCTCCCAGGTTGCGCTTGAGATTTCTGAGGATTCGAGGGCTCGAGATCTGATCCGGTGGAGATCGTGTGTCGATCTCAGATCGGAGGTATTGGTATTCGAGGAGATCGTGTGTCGATCTTAGAAGGACGCAAGGAGGGCTCGTTGAATCTGTGGTGAAGTAGATCCAGAGAGAAACTCGATCTAGGTTTCAAGAGACAGGTAAAAATCTGATTTTTATCTGAGTAGAGAGCTATTTCAAGTTGGTTGTTCTTCCGCATAGATAGAGAATCAGAAAAAAATCTCAATGGCAGAAGAAACTGCATCTGTTAAGACAATGAACTCTCACCCAAGGATTGAAGCTGTTAAGTTCAATGGCACTAATAACTTCGGTATGTGGAGATGCGAGGTTATGGATGCACTGAATGTATCGAACCTCGAAGACACTCTCTTATTGGAGAGGAAGAAGAACACGACCACTGATGAAGAGTGGGCGAAGATGAATAGGTCGGCATGTGACTTGATACGTTCATGCTTGTCGCAAGACATCAAATATCTTGCACAACATGAGACGTCGGAAAAGAAGCTGTGGGATACCCTTGCAAAGAAATACCTGACCAAGAGTGTTGAGTCAAGGTTACAGCTTAAGAGTAAGCTGTATAGTTTTCGAAATAAGAAGGGGAGCACAGTAAATGAGCACATCAACCGATATACGAAGCTCCTTACAGACTTGGTAAACGTGGATGTCATTATAGATGAGGAAGATAAGGCGATCATTTTTCTGAACTCACTCCCGGAAGAGGAGTATGAGACATTCACTCTAACCTTCATCAATGGAAGGCAGACCTTGGATTATGATGAGGTGTCGTCTGCACTGTCGAGTTATGAGGCAAGAAAGAAGGAGAGGCATCCTTCAAAGTCAAGCTCATCGGCGGAGGCACTGGAAGTAAGGGGCAGGAATTCATCGCGGAAGGGCAAGGAGGTTAGAGGAAGATCGAAATCCAGGCCGGGTTTCAGAAATCTGAAGAGGAATCAGTGTGCCTTATGCAAGGAAGTAGGACACTGGAAAGCAGAATGCCCGAAAGCCAAAGATAAGAAGGTGGAGTCAAAGACCGAGTCGAATCTCGCACAGGCGGATGGATCGGATGATGACTCTTCAGTGTTTTCTCTCTTGGTTACTACCCCTACTATTAGTGACTCAGATAGTGCTGAGTGGATCTTGGATAGCGGAGCCACCTATCATGTGTGCCCGAACAAGGCCTGGTTTTCTAGCTTTGAGAAGCTGGATGGATGTTACACGGTCATGGGGGATGACCATCCGTGTAATATAGAAGGGATGGGTACAGTTCGCATCAAGATGGATGTTGGGATAGTTCGAGAGTTGAAGGAGGTGAGGTATGTACCTCAGCTCAAAAGGAGTCTTATCTCAGTTGGCACTTTGGAAGCATCGGGTATGGTGATATCTGTTCGAGATGGCGATCTCAGGATGATCAAGGGCTCAATGGTGGTGATGAAGGGCGTCCGCCGAGGAAACCTCTACTACTTGAAGGGTAGTACGATTACAGATCAGGTGGAGACTTCGAATTCTTCAGATGTGGTGGCCCGGAGGTTTGGCAGAGAAAGGTCGGACAGGAAGAAGAAGAATCTTTGCGAGCTCCTGCAAAGATGGAATTACTGGAAGGTGCTGCTACCTGCGAGTTGGAAGGTGGACACAGCGTTCTGGACAAGAAGAAGGTGAGATTCAGCACCAGTACTCACCGCAATGAAGGTCTTCTTGATTGTGTTCACATGAGCGTATGGGACCTGCTAAGACAGCATCGCTGGAGGTCACAGGTACTTTGTCTCGTTTATTGATGGTTCATCTAGGCAGGTTTGGATATATCCCATGAGACAAAGGGGTGAAGCCCTAGATGTGTTGGTGAAGTGGAGAGGAAGAATGGAGAGGCAGATAGGTAGAAGATAAAGGAGCTTCATATTGGTAATGTTGGAAAGGACATGTACCAGTTCCTACGATTTGGCCAGAACACAAGTATTGCAACTCACTTCACAACAGGTACAGATGGGTTGGCTAAAGATGTAGTCCGTTCCTTACTGGAGGAGGTTCGGAGGCTGTTGTCTAATGCAGGATTAGACAGGTCATTTTGGGCTGAGGCGACTGAGTATGCTAGCCATCTCATGAACAGGTCGACTACGATTGGAGGTAGAGCTCCACTGGATATTTGGTCTGAGGAAGCTGCTCAAGATCATTGTTTGCTGCGGGAGTTTGGAAATCCGGCCTACTTCAGTGCCAAGAATGGTAAGGTGAATCCGCGAGTAAAGAGATTTGTCTATTTGGGCGTCAAAGAAACAGCTACAGGTTGTGGGACGCCGAAGACAAGAAGATCGTGATGAGCAGGAATGTCACTTTTGGAGAGACTTCAGGGTTGAAGTCCATCGTCTCTCAGCAGGTGGAGAGGACGAAGACCAAGGGAAGATCGCAGCGGTTGGAGGTTGATGCTACTCCATCATCTCCAGTTGGTTCGGCATCAAAGGATACTTCAGCGGAGGTGACACCGGGTGGAGTTCATGATACCAAAGGTGATGCTGAACAGGTTGACGACATTGTTGAGGATGTCGAGTTGTTTGCAGCTATAAGAACAAAGGTGAAACCACGCTTGTGGTGAAAGAAGCATGAATCTCAAGCTTGTGATCGTGACAAGCTGAAGTTGAAGGCCGTTGTCCTCCATGATGGTCGGGAAGAGGTTCATATGACTCAGTCTGACAGGTTCACTGCTGCGGATACAGGTACCATTGCTTGAGCTTGATGAAGCTCATCTTTAAATGAACTACGGTTGGCTTGATCCTTTTGGGCAAAGGTACGTAGGCAGCCATAAAGGCGCAGCCATTTGGTGATGCAACTCTTATGAAGCTATTTGAGTTCTCGAGAAGTTGTTTGGATCTTCACGTAGAGGTGAAGAGTTGTGATCGATGGAACTTCACGTAGATGTGAAGTGTTGTGGCCAGTAGAACTTCACGCACATATGAAGAGTTGTGGCCAGTTGGAGCTTCACGCAGAGGTGGAGAGGCTTCACGTAGAGGTGAAGCGTTGTGGCCAGTTGAACTTCACGTAGTGGTGAGGTGTTGTGATCTCGATGAACAAGTGATCTTCCGGTGAGAAGATGTTGAGCTTGCATAAGGGGGGTGTGCATCCAGTTGAAGCCGATGATATTTGGTGGGCTCTACACAGACTTGGTGGACCGAACGTGAAGACAGGTAGACTAGATAGAGCTAGTTAGTTGGAGAGTCAGTGTTGACTCGTGAGGAAGTCTTCATGAGGTCGTGAAGTTGCGAAGTAGAAGCCATGTTGGTGATCGGCATGTATGAAAATTCTCCTAAGGTGAAGTGCAGGGAAGGCATATACGATGCTTTCCAGTGGATAGTTGAGCTACAGACTCCAAGCCGAGATCGTGTGTCGATTTCGCCGAGATCGTGTGTCGATTTCGCCGAGATCGTGTATCGATTTCGACCGGTGCGCGCAAGCCGAAATCGTGTGTCGATTTCGCTGAGATCGTGTGTCGATTTCGCCAGGTGATGGACTGGGGTTCGTTGGAGATCGGCTCAGATTTAAAAAAAAAAAAAAAATCTTCGCCGAGGTGGAGAATTGTTGGAAAGAGAGAGTTTACTGATGGGGAAGTTGATAAGGATCGTCGAGGGGTCATCGAGTGATCGCCGAGGAAGTCGACGACGAAGGGAACAACAGCAGGAAATAGCAGCAGCAGCAGAAAAACAGGCAAGTCGGTCGACCGGCCGGGTCGACCGACATGCACAGCATGCACAGGGTCTTAGGCGGTCGACCGGCCGGTCGACCGAAATACCCTGACTGTAAGAGCCAAACTCTCTGTTAGTTTCGGTCGACAGGACCGGTCGACCGGAGAGGAGGTCGGTCGACCCGGCAGGTCGACCGACAGTCGGGTTTGGGTGAAAATCTGCTGTTTCGGAAATCTGTGTATTTAAGGCTGTTGTTGGTTTCTAGGTTTATAATCTTGTAGAAGATCCTTGAGAAGAATAAGGCTGGAGCTCTCTTACATTCAAAGAGGTTGGTAGCCATTATAATCATCTTCCTAGTAATTAATCTCTCCATTGGATTGCCCCGAGGACGTAGGCATTGAGGCCGAACCTCGTTAAATCGTGTGTTTGCGATTTGTGTCTTCTTCTTGTGTTATTTGGGTGTTCTTTGTGCTTGGAGATTTGTGAGATTCTCTGTTGGTTGTTGTCATCGGCGCACAACAGAAGGCAAGCGCCTCAGAACTCACAAGCCAGTTAACCGTACTCAGGCATGATCACAGAGAGGCAAGAGCTTCCGAGCTTACAAGTGTGCCAAACCTAACTCATATAAGATCAAGAAAGAACTGAGACACAAGCGCATCCATTAATCTACTAAAGAAAGAAATTTCAAGCCCTAACAACATGCAATCGACGAAGGCCCTGACCATGATACGTAACACCAAAGCTAAACACTTGAGAATTACAAGAAAACAAAACCTGACAAGTTTAAAAGATGATATTTCTACTTCTTTCTAAAATTTGGTTGAAGCGTTACGCGGGGTTGGCTCCCTTTACACATGAAGTAAGGAGAAGCCAGTATTACACTTCAAAAAAAAAAGAAAAAATGCTAAGCCAAGGGACTAGCTCCTTGGAATGGCTCACAAGGAACCGAGGTCTCTGTAGCAACTGCAATGGCTTCAGAAGCTCTGACCAGAGATGGAATATAGCCACTGACCACTTCAACTGACCCATCCCATTGCTGTAACCCTCCCCTGGAGGCTTCTAGCTTCTTAGCCTATCTCCTTGGTTGCCTCCTCATCTCCGGACCCTTCAGCCTTGAGCAAGGACCAGTCATGGTCCTTGTCATGGTTTAAAATCTACCGGTATGAGTCAATGATTTTTAGTATCAATTTCATCAATATTGTCCGTCTGATATTGTCCATATTAACAATACTGGCTATGGGTGGCTTAATCTCTAGAAAGGCCTTAGGCGAAAATTTCAAATGGGCCCTTTAAAATATACTTTATAAAAAAGTTAATATTTATTAATATTTTATTTAATCAATATTTTATTGAAAAACAATTCTTCTAGCTTTTTGAGATGCAAAATTTTTAATTAAGTTTTTGTAATCAAGTTTTTCTAATATATCTTTTTCTATAGATAACATAGCTAATCCATTCAATCTTTCTTGTGACATAGTTGATCTTAGGTATGATTTTATCAATTTTAATTTTGAAAAACTTCTTTCTGCAGAAGCAACTGTTATAGGGATAGTTAATAATATTCTATAAGCAATACATGCATTTGGAAAAGAATTCAATCTTTTTATAAAGTTTAATGTTTCAATCGGGGTGTTATTTTCTATTTGTAAAACTTCTCTTATGACTTTTAATTCTAAAAATAAATCTAAACCATCAACATCATAAACTAGATCATGCTTTAGAAATCTTTCAAGTTTAAGACAATTTTTCTTCAAATTATCATCATCTAATAATTTTAATTTATGAACATTGAATAGAACCCAAAAATATCTTCATACAACTTAAATTGTTCAAATCTACTCTCAACTGAAGAAATTGCTTTATCTACTATATATATGAAATAATTAACTCTAAAAAATTCTTCAAGTGATAGCACTACTTCATCATCGATATTCTCATCAAATTGTTTTTTCCTCCGAATTATACGTTTTTCACGGAATATGGGTTCTATATCCATTTCGGCCGCGATTTCTTTAGCTGAAATCAAAGCAGATATGAATCCAACTTCTCTATATTTTTTCAAAAAAATAATAAGACCATTTAATTGATCTATAGCTATATCAATTTGCATATCTTTAAATTGTAAACTCTTACTAACTGAGTTAACAGCAAATAAAATGTCATACCAAATAGTCATTCCTAATAAAAACTCAAAATTTTCAATCTCATAAGTTGCTAAACATTTAGCTTCACTACATGTTTTAGGATCATCACTAAGTTTTGCTAATTGAAGTAAGGCATCTCTTATTTGTGGACATTGAAACCTTATCGCCTTGACACTTTCAACGCGACTTTCCCAACGTGTTTGAGATAAGGACTTGACAGTTAAAGAAGAAATATTATCTTGTAAAATTTTCCACCGTTTTGTTGAAGAAGAAAATAAAGTATATATACGTTGCACAACTCCAAAAAAAGATATAGCTTTAGGACAAGAATTAGCCATATCACAAAGTACTAGGTTAAGATTATGACAACCACATGGTGTATAAAATGCTCTAGGATTTATATCTAATAGTCTTTTTTGCACACCTTGATGTTTTCCTTTCATATTTGATCCATTATCATACCCTTGTCCTCTTATATCACTAATATCAAGTTCAAGAACTTTTAATACATTTATAAGTTCATCAAAAAGACCTTTTCCAGAAGTATCATGTACTTCCAAAAAGCCTAAAAAATATTCTTCAATTTTAGTTGGAGTTGTTGAAATATCAACACATCGTACTACAAGAGTCATTTGCTCTTGATGACTTGCATCGGGGGTACAATCAAGTATAATTGAGAAATATTTTGAATTTTTAATATTTTTAATAATTATATTCTTAGTCTCAAAAGACAGCATTTGTATTAATTCGTTTTGTATATTATGGCCAAGATAATGATTATGAATTTCACCATGTTGAATACGTCTAATATGTTCTTGCATTATTGGATCAAATTTTGCAATCATTTCAATTAAGCTCAAAAAGTTTCCATTATTTTCTTGATAGATTTTTTCATTTTTTCCACGAAATGCTAGATTATTTTTAGCAAGAGTCTCTGTAACAGCAATAATTCTTATTAACACTTTTTGCCAATGGTCTTTTTCTTTGTTAATTTGTTCTTGAAGATTTTTATCAATTGTCTTATTTTTTAACAATCTTAATTCTAAATCAACCCAAACATTCATGTTAGTAATATGTTCACTAGTTATCTCATGATTTTTAAGTTTAGAGCTTAGATTTTTCCAATCGTTACTTCCTTCATTAGCTAATTGACTAGTGTTATAATTAGAGTTAAATAATTTACAACAAAAACAATATGCTTTATTCATTTTTTTTTAATACACTAACCAATTCCTATCATGTTTCTCCCCATTTGATAATTTTCGAATGTAATGTGCATTAGAAAAATGTCTATTGTTTTCATCTTTAGGGTAGTTTAAATTATTATCTCTAATTGGACCTCTTTCCACCAATAAATCTCGTAATTTTGAATCAATTTCATTCCATTGTCCGGGGTCATAAATATCAATAGGATTAGAATCTAACATTTCTGTCCATCGTACGGGCTCATTGTTCTCATTTTCTATTATTATTTCATTTCTTTCTAGTTCTGCTAAAGAGATTGATTGTTCTATTATTAAATCTTCTTTTGTAAAATTATTGTATTATTTTCTTTTTTATCATTTGTAACAAATTTATCAAGAGCTCCTTTTTGAGACTGTATAAATTCTTCTACTCTCCTCTTTTTTTTCCGTTTTTCATACCCGGATTCGTATTTTCTAGTAGACATATTCAAAATTTAAATACTTACAAAATGAAACAAGCACCCAATGCAATAACTTAATAAGATTATGCTAAAATAACTGTTACTGGAGGAAAAAAAAGAAATATAGAACAATATCACCGGAAGAAGAGACTTAAAGAGCCGATCAGCCGCAGGAGGAGACTCCAGCGATGCGATTTGAGAGAGCCGTTGAAAATCACTGAAACATTAAACACTAAAAATAATTACCAAAATGAATGGATTGACAATATAGAATCTCAAATTTTGCAAGGCCATTACAATGAGAAGTTATACTTGCTTCTAATCCTTATAAACCATCGTTATAAGTTTGATTCCAAAACTAGTAATGGTGATAAGCATGAAGATACTTTTCTTTAAATGCCTTTTTTCTCATGATTATTAACTACTTAAATTTTGAAACAAAAAAAGAGAGTATAATGGATCAGAACTTTGCGAAATTTACCGACCAATTTTTACATTTCATAGTGACATGTTCTTTTTTGTAACTGTACAAGCAAATTAATTTGATAGTGAAATAACAAGATTTGTAACTAGAGTGTCCTCAAAAACAATTTCACAAAAATGAACTCTGTTGCAAAGCTGTATCTCATGTCAGAAACAGGGACTCAGGCACCATTGTTATTTGTTAGACATAACACTCTTGTCAAACATTACGTTTTCGTGTATTATATTTCAGAATTTGTGACGTGTAGTGTGCACCGTGTTGTATCCATGTCGTCATGTATGTGTCCATGCTTTTTAATAGAGAAACAGATTTGATGTTCAGCTAATTCTATATGGCACAGACATGACAGCAGCAAAATTACTAAATTAGCAGGAGATTATCTAAACTAGCAGCGGATTGCTAACCTTTAATTGTTTGCCCTTGAGTCAAATACGTAGATCTTTGATTCTTTATGCACTCTCAAAGCTGGCGAGCAATTCGAGAAAGTCGAGACTAGAGTCGGCGTGTCGCCGGCGGCGAGGAACAGGCCGCGGCGGCGATGACCGAAATTGAGAAAGATGCAGATCGGCAGAGGCTTGGGGTGAGAGAGAGAGAGAGAGAGAGAGAGAGAGAGAGAGAGCTCAATTGAAATGAGATCTTGAGAGGGAGAGAGTTACTGTTGCCTGTTGGAATAGTGGAATTTTCGGAGAGAGGTCTTGACGGTTCCGTGCTCGAGGTATGCATGTTCTGATGTTCAGTTATGCAATAATGGTTTTTTTTTTTTTCCGAATTCCCTTTGCCCAGGCCCCAACCCCAACGGCTCCACATTAAAAGTGATAATAATTAGGCATGTAGAAATTCAATTTTTGGCCCCCTCTTGGCCTGGGGCCCCAGGCCAAGGCCTCATTGGCCTAATGGTCTGGCGGCCCTGCTGGCTATTGACAGGTACAAGGTTTAATATGTTATCAGGTTCTGATGCAATATTGCTGGACGTATCTCGTTATCCACTGATATTTGAAACTATGGTCCTTGTCTTGAACAATTCATACATTATCTCTAACTTGAAAGTGTTATAGCTGCTTAGAAAATGGAGTCTAGAAACCATTCTGCCTTCCTCCAAACTTTCCAAGCCATGATAATTTCCTCTCGAGCTTTCTGAAATTCTGATGTGAGGAAGCAGCATCTTCTTCATCTCATCCCCTCCTACTTCTAAAAGGCTGTTTAGCAATCTTGTGGTGACCCGTGCTTTTCTTGTCTCCTTGTGCTCGGGCTTCTTGGACTCCTCCAACTTCTACAATGACGGCAAGTCTTTGCTGTGCTGCTCCTAGAGGAGTAGGGAATCCCTTAGCTGAGAATACAAAATTTTCTTCACAGTGCAGTTGATAGAAAGTCCACCATACGCCAGGCATTTAGGTGTCACTGGTAAGGGGCATACTTAAATGCTCTGTGTATAGCTTAAGAGGTAGAATGGAAAACCTAAGGTTATGCAGTTCATTTATGCAGATCTCGCTTTCGGGATGATGGGTAACGATTTAAGGGCTCGGAAGCATGCTAGATAAAATTGACGGTAATATTGCAAGCCTTCCTCAACCGATCCATGTCCCGTTCCTAGATCTTGCTCACTGTTTTTTTTTTATAAACAAAGGATAATTTAAAACCTCTCAGGGAAAGTATATTGGCTGTGTTTGGCCCGAGGGTCGGGGATGGAAGACTCGAGACGTCTTAAAGATGTCTTGGCACCATGGTGCGACGGATGGAAAAAGGGGTCAAAATTGTTGGTGGGGTTGGATCCACTAAACACCAGCACTACCGCCTCTTAACACCATATATATATATATATATATATATATATATATATATATATATATATATATATATGAGAGAGAAATGTAAATCAGCTGACACAGGAGGCAACTCCCTCCTATGTCGCACTCAAAAATTAATTTCCCGAGTAAATTTTCAAGATCCGACCGCACATTATCATCTTCATATTCTAAGATATACACATATAAAAAATCAAGTGATTTGAAGTTTGTTTACTCCATTTCTTTGGGTTCAAACATTAACGGTTTTTAACAATAGAACAAAATGGAACGATTAGATCAATGAGTAAACGTATTTCAAATCACTTGATTTTTATATGTGTATATCTTAGAATATGAATATGATAATGTGCGGTCGGATCTTGAAAATTCACTCGAAAAATATGATTTTTGAGTGCGACATAGGAAGGAGTTGCCTCCTGTGTCAGCTGATTTACATTTCTCTCTCTCTCTTCTCTCTCTCTCTCTCTCTCTATATATATATATATATATATATATATATATATATATATATATATATATATATATATATGGAAAAGTGTTCCTAATAGGTCTCCTTAGATTATAATCTAAGGAGACGGCTTAAAACTCTAGCATTTCGATTTTTTTTCACGATCCGACCGCACATTATCATATTCATGTTATAAGATGTACGCATATAAAAAATCGCATGATTTGAAGCTTGTTTAGTCTATTTTCTTTGGGTTCAAACATTAATGGTTTTTAAACAGTAGAACAAAATGGAACGATTACATCAATGAGTAAATGAACTTCAAATCAGGTGATTTTTTATATGCATATATATTATAACATGAATATGATAATGTGCGGTCGGATCATGAAAAAGAAGAAGGATGTTGGAGTTTTAAGCCGTCTCCTAGATTACAATCTAAGGAGACCTACTGGGAGCACTTGACCCATATATATATATATATATATATATATATATATATATATATATATATATATATATATATATAATATATATATATATATATATATATATCTTCGGCTGCGAAAAAAATTTCGCAGCGATTTATGTACGAAATTCAATCTTAACCGTTGGATCCGCTCTTAAGGCAAGTGTCGTTTCCATTGAGACCAATTAAAAAATTTGAGTGGGGCCCACTACTTGAGATAAAAACTCGTTGGCCAACTCTTTCTCTCTCAAACAGGCTGTAACGCCCCGCTCCTAAAGATACGGAGACGTTATGGCGACGTACATACGCGAGGTGAAAACACGCTCACGCGTACGTTAAGCCTCAGTACAGTACATTACCTCCATATAGACATGGGTCCCAGCAGGAAAATAGACATGGGTCCAGCAGTACATTATCAGGTCATGTGTCTAATCGTATTCAGTTTATATAATATATCATGTCTTCTAGTGGTAACGTGATAGAAGTGAACATGCAGATGGGCATATGCAACCATTTTATAGCCAGGTGAGCATACGGGAATAATGTCCAGAGGATATACAGGAACTAAAGGCATGCAATGCATGGTCTACGTGTACATGAAGAGTGTGTCACCACATGAAGTGTAACGAGCAGCAGTAATGTAGCAAACAATACAAGTAACATGATGGCAGATAAATGATCAAGAACAGTAACAAGTACAACTAAACATGTAGCAGGCAAGTCATGTCAGAGTCTGTTATTTATACAATAGTAGCCATCAGTACCACCTAATATTTAATCAATCTCTTCCAGTGTCCCATACCACTGGCAGTTCATACTGGAGCCCGCACTCCAGTCGAACCCTATCCGGACATGGCCTACGGGTACCATAATCCAAACGAGAGAGTGTCCAAATAACAAGTGTTCCTGATGTCACTATTGTTAGGTTATCATGTACTGGGTCTGAATAGTCAGTGCACTGAGGATGCCTCCATCATGCCGACACCCCCGCGATGTTGGATTCTAGATGTGGCCCCCACGGATTCAAGAGGTTGCCCCCACCATGTCTGTGGTGTGACACTTTGTTCGTGTGGCACTTAGTTCCACACACCATGTGCCGGACGCCAGCATGATTGTGCATATAACGGGAATACCATGTATAACAAGAATACTGAGTCTGGTCAGTAACAATATCAATAACAAGAACACCGGAGACATCCTCGTCACCCAACACCAGACGGAGGTGAGGATTCTAGAGGTGGCCCCCACGGATTCAAGAGGTGGCCCCCACCATGCCTGTGGTGTGGCACTTTGTTCCGTGTGGCACTTAGTTCCACACAAGTTCCGCCGGACGATGGCGTGACTGTGCTATAACTGGTGTACCAGAGGACAAGTATGAACTACACAGTATATCAAGTATTAGAACAATGCATGGTAGCATGATAACGGGGAAACAGGAAACAATGGATGTGGAATGCCACACATCTCATATCAACAGTTCATGTATCCAGTAACGGGAATACCAATATCAATAACAGGAAACAATCATAGAACATGAATATAGTAACATGGAACAATAATACATGTAGCATGAACGAGTATCCATATGACACGAATAAAGATGCTATACATGCATGTGTTCCAGTGATATGTAAACATGACAGGCATGTGTAACAGTGCTATGTAAACATGACATGCATGGGTACCAGTGATAAGTAAACATGACATAATTGTGCACCGGAATCCATGTAACGATGGTCACAATCATATGACATGCGGTAGGCCGTGCATTGGTCTAGCCGTGTACAAGTGGAGCATGTATGTGTAGCTATAAGCCGTGTCATACCATCGTGATAGTACATGTAATAACAGTGTCTACTATAAGACCATACCCCGTGACCTGACAGTATCCGTGTGTTGGCCTAAGGTTACAATCACCCATGATTAGTGTATTTGATGATTACAAAACATATTAGTTATTTGTACTAACAACATTTGTTGTTTAAGTGTGTTTCAGATTTCTATTCATTCTAGAAGTCTTCTCTCACAAATACAAGGATTTGGACTCAAGTCAACTCCAATTGGGCTCAAGGAACAAGTGTAGAAGATTATATGAAGAAGCCTATTGAAGATCTTGAAGTCCTTAGAAACATTGTAAGAAATAGAATGTTAAAGTTTGAGTATATGAAATTTGGCTCTAGGATTTGCACACACACTTGTTTCATATATTTCCTATGTTTTGAAAATGGTTATTTCTAAGTTTTATGCTTTAGTTTATATATACATGTACCAAAAGCTTTATATCTTGAAAATCTTGTATAAAAAATGTGTATAAACTATTTTCTGCATAATACTTAGCTATATGTATTTTTAAAATATTTCTCAAAATTTTTCTAACTCAAAACCAGCCCAGTTTTCAGTTTCAGGTAACTCCGGCCGACCGGCCCGGTCGACCGGCGATGTGTCTGGACATGCACTGTTTGTGCATGTCTGTCGGTCGACCGGACCGGTCGACCGACGGAGAGCAAATTGCTCACAGGTTTTTTCGGTCGACCGGAAGAAGGAAACTGTGTTTCCTCTTTTGGGACGGTCGACCGGACCGGTCGACCGGGAGCCAACGGCTCTTTGCAGCTGGCCTTGCGGTCGACCGGACCGGTCGACCACCAAGCTGCTATAGCCTAACGGCTCTTTCCTCTTTGGCTATTCTGAAAAACTGTTTTTGTTTTCAGCTTTAACAGATTTTTGGAGAGTTGTTGGGAGCTTTTTCAGAGAAAATAAGACCAAAAGAAATTGTTTTAACCTATTTTAACCCTATAAATAGAGGAGAAGTCTCTCTTTCATATAACCTAGAAAAAATCCTCAAGTTTGTGTTGTTTTCAAAAGAGAAAAGAAAAGAGTTTAAAGCTTTCATTCCAATTCTTTTTGAGCTTGTTTTTCAGTTGTGTTTGATTACTAATATCACTCTACAACTGAAGTTTTCTCACCACACTTCATAGAGCCAAAAATCCTATACTCATTCTATAGTGAAGTTGTAATTGAAGTGAGAGTGTTTGTAAAAGAGTTTGAGAAAAAGTGTAGTGATCTTGTTGTGATCACTTTGTTCTTATAATCCTTTCCTTGTGGAGCAACCTCTTCGGTAGAGGTCCTTTGTACTCGGTGGAGCTCGGTGCTCGGTCTTCGGTAGACCAAATTGTAAAGGCGTCCTCGGTGGATAGTGGAAACCCTTCACGGAGGTGAAGGCGGGGAGTAGAGCGGTGGCTCGAACCTCGAAACAAATCACTTTGTTTGCGATTGCCTTTGCGTCCAATTCTTACTTACTTTTCAATAGTTCCTTATTGCTTTCTATTGCATACTTGTGATATTGTTTAACTCTCTTGTGCTACTATTTGCTTGCTTGTAATTCTTGCCATATATCATTGTGTTTGCATCATTCTTCATATCATCCATTTCATACTTGTGTGTGCCAATCCCGTACTCATCCAACAAGAGCTTCACATAGCGCCTCAACCCATATCAAGGGGAATCAAGAGGAGTTTAGTCCAGAGCCTCGCAAGAGGAATTCGGCTACACTTGTTGAATTGTACTAAGTTGAGCCTCACTTGTTTTAGGTTCCGCATTTAGAGAGTTAAAATTTTTAGATTAGCAATCACACCTATTCACCCCCCTCTAGGTGTTTTTCAATTGGTATCAGAGCTTGGACTCTAGGATTTGGTTTAACAACCTTAGAGAAGATCCTAATTTGCTAATCATTTCATTCATATTCATATAGTAAAAATGGCCGATGGAATTAAGACCCCTCCTAAGTTTGATGGACTTAACTTTCCCATATGGAAAGTTAAGATGACCGTGTTTTTGCAATCTCTAGGTAGCCGAGTTGCAAAAGCCGTGACTAAGTCCTTTAGTGTACCCCCCTGTGACGAATCCACTTGGTCCGAAATAGAGACTAAGGAATTCGATGCCAATGCCAAAGCTCACTATGCACTTCTACAAGCCCTTAATGATGATGACATTTCTAGGGTTATCCATTGCAAATCCGCATATGAGATTTGGTCACACTTGATAGTCACACATGAGGGGACCTCACAAGTAAAGAAGGCTAAGATTGACCTTCTTCGGTCCCAATATGAAACATTTAGCATGCAAGAAAATGAAACCATAGATGATATGGTTACAAGATTTACCAAGATTACTAATGGACTCTCTTCTTTAGGTGAAGATGTCAACAATGATCAAAGAGTAAGGAAGATCATCCGTGCTCTTCCTCCTTCATGGGAAGTTAAAGCAACAACCTTGAAGGAACTCAACGACAATGAAGAGATGGAGCTTATAGGTCTCATTGGGAACCTCAAAACCCATGAGATGGAAAGGAAAGCAAGGGAGGATATAGCTCCTTCCAAAAAGAAGACTATCGCCTTCAAGAGTCAAGCTACACACTCCGATGAAGACGATGAAGAAGAAGATGATGAGGAGCTCTCACTCCTTGTAAAGAACGTCCAGAGGATGTACAACAAGGCGAAGTACCAAGGTAGAAGAAGATGGCAAGGAGGCAAAGAAGAAAGGAAAATCACTTGTTTCAATTACCAAAAGCCCGGACACATTGTTGCGGAGTGTCCGGACAAAGCTAAGCCCTCCACTTCAAAGAAGCCCTACAAGAAGAAGGCTATGAAGGCAACTTGGGATTCGGAGACCGAATCCGAGGAAAAAATAGACACCGCCAACATGTGCTTCATGGCTAATGAAGGCACAAGCAAGGTAACCTCTTCACCTTCTCATGATAATGAACTTTCATGGATGTGTTAGAAGAGGCTTTTGTTGAGTTGTCACAAAACTATGATTTCTTAAAGAAAAAGTATCTTAAAATGAAAAAGGATAATGAATCTTTAAGTCTTCAAGTTTTTACTCTTACAAAGGAAAAAGATGATTTGGTTTCCACTTTGGCCACTACTAAAAATGATTTTGAAAAATATAAGATTTCTTGCAAAGGTAAGGCCCCACTAATTGATTCTAATGAAGTTTCTATGCTTAAGGAAAGATTAGACTCATTAAGTGTTGTTTTGAAAAATTGTGAGTTTAACAAGAAGAAAATTGAGGCTATGTTTCCTAAGAAACAAGCCCCAAAGAAAAATGCTCATGTTCATGTTCATGCTACACAACCTAAACAACATGACAAAACCCCAAAACATGCTCACACTACACATACACATCATGCATTCATGTATGGTAGAGTGTTCTCATGTTCACATTGTGGACGGAAAGGGCACTTAGCCAATTTTTGCTATGATAGATTAAACGTATCACGTCATAATGTTTGGGTTCGAGGCACTAACTTTAAAGGACCCAAGAAAGTTTGGGTACCAAAATCAACAATTATGTTAAATGATGTAGGTACTTTCCAAATCCCAACGACGTAGAGGATTGTGGTATCTTGATAGCGGTTGCTCAAGGCACATGACTTGGGACATCAACAACTTTGCAACCCTATCAAGATATCATGAAGGTGGCACCGTCACCTTCGGAGATGACGCCAAGGGTAAAATCATCGGTATTGGTAATGTAAAACTTGGCACCTCTCCTTTAATTGAAAATGTAGTTTTAGTTGATGGCCTCAAGCATAATCTCTTGAGTGTTAGTCAACTTTGTGATAAAGGTTTTGATGTTGTTTTTGATAATGTTGCTTGTAAAGTAATTGATAGAACTTCTAATGTTTGTGTATTTTCCGGTTTTCATGAAAGTAATGTTTATATGATTGATATGTTAAATATGTCTTGCAATATTACTTGTTTGAAAGCCCTCGATGATGACTCTTGGTTGTGGCATAGGAGATTAGGCCATATTTCTTTTGATCACATTTCTAGGTTAAACACAAAGGAAATGGTGAAAGGTATTCCTTACTTGAAGTTTGAAAAGGACCGAGTTTGTGACGCATGTCAATTTGGGAAACAAACTAAGTCTTCTTTCAAATCAATTAAGGATATCATGACATCACGTCCTTTGGAGTTAATCCATATGGATCTTTTTGGCCCTACACAAACCAAAAGTCTAAGTGGGAATAGATTTGCTTATGTTTTGGTTGATGATTTTTCAAGGTTTACTTGGGTTTTCTTTCTTGAACATAAAAGCCAAGCATTTTCGTATTTCCAAACTTTTAAGAAAAGAGTTGAAAAAGAAAAGATGTTTCGATTTTGAGAATAAGAAGTGATAGAGGAGGTGAATTCATTAACCAACCCTTTACCACTTTTTGTGATGAACATGGAATAAAGCATGAACTTTCTTGTCCTAGAACTCCACAACAAAATAGAGTAGTTGAACGGAAAAATAGAACATTACAAGAGATGGCTAGGACAATGCTAAGTGAATATGGTCTACTACATTATTTGTGGGCCGAGGCCGTTAATACATCATGCTATATATCAAATCGTGTTTTCTTATGTAAAAATACTACTAAAACATCTTTTGAAATGTATTTTTCTAGAAAACCAAATGTTTCTTATTTCAAAGTTTTTGGTTGCAAATGCTTTGTTTTAAACACAAAAGATAATTTAGGAAAGTTTGATGCTAGATCTTATGAGGCTATTTTTGTAGGTTACTCAAACACTAGTAAGGCTTATAGAGTTTTCATTAGATCATCATTGACTATTGAAGAGTCTATTCATGTTAAGTTTGAGGAATCTAACAAGTTTGTTAAGAATGTTGTAGAAATAGATGCATTGGATGAAGGTTTGGAGAAAGTGACCTTGGAGGATGCTTCTACTATGGGAGACAAACCAAAGGATGATGAAGGAAGCGAAGCTAAGGTAGAAGAGGCACAAGGAAATGAAAATCAAACACATGAGGTGGAGCCTACTCAACCACTACCAAAGGATTGGAGATACAATCCACATCATCCCAAGGACCTCGTCATAGGTGAAGTATCAAAAGGGGTAACTACTTGCTCTAGACTTCATGACTATTGTGGTAACTATGCATTCATTTCTCATATAGAACCCAAAAATGTCCTCGAAGCCGAGGCCGATTCATATTGGTTGCTAGCCATGCAAGAGGAGCTCAATCAATTTGAGCGCAACCAAGTTTGGCACCTTGTTCCTAGGCCCCACGATAGACCAACAATTGGTACTAAGTGGATCTTTAAGAACAAGTTGGATGAATCGGGTAATGTAGTTAGAAACAAGGCTAGGTTAGTTGCCCAAGGTTACACTCAAATCGAAGGGATCGATTTTGAAGAAACCTTTGCACCGTAGCACGGCTTGAAGCCATACGGATGACACTAGCATTTGCCTCATATAAAGATTTCAAATTATTTCAAATGGATGTTAAAAGTGCTTTTCTAAATGGATTTATTGAAGAGGAGGTGTATGTTGAACAACCCCCGGGTTTGTTGATCCTACACATCCGGATTTTGTTTTTAAATTAGATAAAGCTCTTTATGGTTTAAAACAAGCCCCTAGGGCTTGGTATGAAAGATTTTCTTCATTTTTGATTTCAAATGGTTTTAAGAAAGGTAAAATTGACACAACTTTGTTTACAAAACATGTAGAAAAGGATATTCTTATTGTGCAAATTTATGTGGATGATATTATTTCGGTTCTACTAATGAATCTCTTTGCAAAGCTTTTGAATCATGCATGAAGGATGAATTCGAAATGTCTATGATGGGGGAACTCAACTATTTCCTTAGACTCCAAATCAAGCAAAAGAAGGATGGGATCTTCATCAATCAAGCCAAGTACACAAAGGAACTAATCAAAAGGTTTGGGCTTGAAGGATCGAAAGTAAGCAAAACTCCCATGGCAACAACTACAAAGCTTGACAAGGATGAACAAGGTAAAAGTGTAGACATTAAATTATATCGTAGCATGATTGGTAGCTTGCTTTATTTGACGGCTAGTAGGCCGGATATTATGTTTTCCGTTTGTCTTTGTGCACGTTTTCAATCTTGTCCTAAAGAATCTCACATAATTGCGGTTAAACGCATAATTAGATACCTTAAGGGCACTATTGAAATGGTTTGTGGTATCCTAAAACCGGATTATTTGAAATGAAGAGTTTTTCGGATGCCGACTATGCGGGTTGTAGGGTAGATAGGAAGAGCACAAGTGGAACATGTCAATTCTTGGATAATTGTCTTGTATCTTGGTCTTCCAAAAAGCAAAATTCGGTAGCCCTATCAACCGCCGAGGCGGAGTATATTGCAGCCGGAGCTTGTTGTGCACAAGTTCTTTGGATGAAACATACTCTCTTGACTATGATTTACACTTTGATCATGTTAAAATATTTTGTGATAATACTAATACTATTCACATGACAAAGGATGCTAATCAACATAGTAAAACCAAACACATTGACATTAGGTATCACTTTCTTAGAGATCATTATGAGAAAGGTGATATTGATATTGATTATGTTTCTACGATTTTCAACTTGCCGATATTTTACTAAACCTTTAGACTATGCTAGATTTTCATTTATTATGGTGAGTTGAATGTTTGTATTATGGATTCTTAAAATGAGATTTTCTATTGTTTGCTTTCACCCTTTTTGATGTATGACAAAAAGGGGGAGAATAAGTAATAAGTTTGTTGACTTAAAAGTTTAAGTTTGATACTATTTGAGTTTTCATTTCATGGAGAAAAATATATTTGTTTAATTAAAGTGTTTATTGAAAAAGAAATAAGTTTGCTTATAGTTTGAGTTTAGTTTATTTACTATAAGTTTTAAAGAGAAAAAGTATAAGTTTAATTGATATTAAGTTTGATTTCAATTGGTATTTAAGCTTTGACAAAATTATTGGGTTTTCAATGCTTCATGAATCTCACTAATAGTTATTATTATTATTTTTTTATATAGCATTGTTTGAGGGGGAGCTTTCCAAGCTTTTCTTCCTTTATTTGTTTAAATGACTTATATGTTTTGTCATCATCAAAAAGGGGGAGATTGTTGGCCCAAGGTTACAATCACCCATGATTAGTGTATTTTGATGATTACAAAACATATTACTTATTTGTACTAACAACATTTGTTGTTTAAGTGTGTTTCAGATTTCTATTCATTCTAGAAGTCTTCTCTCACAAATACAAGGATTTGGACTCAAGTCAACTCCAATTGGGCTCAAGGAACAAGTGTTGAAGATTATATGAAGAAGCCTATTGAAGATCTTGAAGTCCTTAGAAACATTGTAAGAAATAGAATGTTAAAGTTTGAGTATATGAAATTTGGCTCTAGGATTTGCACACACACTTGTTTCATATATTTCCTATGTTTTGAAAATGGTTATTTCTAAGTTTTATGCTTTAGTTTATATATACATGTACCAAAAGCTTTATATCTTGAAAATCTTGTATAAAACATGTGTATAAACTATTTTCTGCATAATACTTAGCTATATGTATTTTTAAAATATTTCTCAAAATTTTCTAACTCAAAACCAGCCCAGTTTTCAGTTTCAGGCAACTCCGGCCGACCGGCCCGGTCGACCGGCGATGTGTCTGGACATGCACTGTTTGTGCATGTCTGTCGGTCGACCAGACCGGTCGACCGACGGAGAGCAAATTGCTCACAGGTTTTTTCGGTCGACCGGACCGGTCGACCGGAAGAAGGAAACTGTGTTTCCTCTTTTGGGACGGTCGACCGGACCGGTCGACCGGGAGCCAACGGCTCTTTGCAGCTGGCCTTGCGGTCGACCGGACCGGTCGACCGCCAAGCCTGCTATAGCCTAACGGCTCTTTCCTCTTTGGGCTATTCTGAAAAACTGTTTTTGTTTTCAGCTTTAACAGATTTTTTGAGAGTTGTTGGGGAGCTTTTTCAGAGAAAATAAGACCAAAAGAAATTGTTTTTAACCTATTTTTAACCCTATAAATAGAGGAGAAGTCTCTCTTTCATATAACCTAGAAAAAATCCTCAAGTTTGTGTTGTTTTCAAAAGAGAAAAGAAAAGAGTTTAAAGCTTTCATTCCAATTCTTTTTGAGCTTGTTTTTCAGTTGTGTTTGATTACTAATATCACTCTACAACTGAAGTTTTCTCATCACACTTCATAGAGCCAAAAATCCTATACTCATTCTATAGTGAAGTTGTAATTGAAGTGAGAGTGTTTGTAAAAGAGTTTGAGAAAAAGTGTAGTGATCTTGTTGTGATCACTTTGTTCTTGTAATCCTTTCCTTGTGGAGCAACATCTTCGGTAGAGGTCCTTTGTACTCGGTGGAGCTCGGTGCTCGGTCTTCGGTAGACCAAATTGTAAAGGCGTCCTCGGTGGATAGTGGAAACCCTTCACGGAGGTGAAGGCGGGGAGTAGAGCGGTGGCTCGAACCTCGAAACAAATCACTTTGTTTGCGATTGCCTTTGCGTCCAATTCTTACTTTACTTTTCAATAGTTCCTTATTGCTTTCTATTGCATACTTGTGATATTGTTTAACTCTCTTGTGCTACTATTTGCTTGCTTGTAATTCTTGCCATATATCATTGTGTTTGCATCATTCTTCATATCATCCATTTCATACTTGTGTGTGCCAATCCCGTACTCATCCAACAAGAGCTTCACATAGCGCCTCAACCCATATCAAGGGGAATCAAGAGGAGTTTAGTCCAGAGCCTCGCAAGAGGAATTCGGCTACACTTGTTGAATTGTACTAAGTTGAGCCTCACTTGTTTTAGGTTCCGCATTTAGAGAGTTAAATTTTTTTAGATTAGCAATCACACCTATTCACCCCCCTCTAGGTGTTTTTCATCGTGTAATCGTAGCCATAACATGCTATAACAGTATCGGTGTCTCCGTCTCTTAGTCCTACTAACTCAGGCAATAACAGTGTCAGTGTGAATGACAATATATCATGTACTATATTTTACCAACATCTGGTTGTACTGGGCATATAGTGTTCAGTGTGCTTAGTATGTTCGGGTAATAATTACGGATACATATAGTTATGGTGTCCGATGTGAGGCAGGTACCGGTGATCAGATCTAATCTAGTATGTCGGTCACCATCTTATGATATTGATTATGTTTAATGAATCGTTATACTAGTCTTTTATTAATTACCATTTATTAACTGGTAATTACAGTTGTTACAATGAGTAAGATCAGCCAATCAATCAAGATACATGATAAAATATAATTTATAAAAGAAAAACACTCACAAACTGGCTATAGGACTGTAGCTCTCGTTCCCACGATCGCAACGGATCCAGAATCGCCCGAATCGGAGTCCGGATGCTCCAGATACCGCCCGAATACTAAAATAATACAAAAGGGTTAATTATGTAATATCTAAAAAGATTCAGGGGGCTATTTGCAAATTTACAAGGGCCTAAAAGTAATTAATAATTTTACAGGGGCTAAAATATAATTTTACCTTAACGGGTCGGGTTTGGTGCAAATGGATCGGGTTTAGAATTAAACCCGCACCCAAACCCGTTTGGGTTTTTACCCAAAAAGAGCAAGGGCAGCAGCAGCCGTGGGCTGCTGCTGCCGCCCGCCTGCGCCCGCCGCCCGCGCGCGTCCGCCGCCGGCGCGCGCCCGCAGCCCGTGCGCGCCCGCCGCCGGCACCGCTATCCCGCCGGCGCCGGCGCTGCTCCGGCGCCCATGGCCGCCGGGGCAGCCAGCAGAGAGGAGGAGAGAGAGAGGGGTGGGGGCTGGCGCCCCCCACCACATGCACCGCCGGCCTTCTGCGCCGCCGGCGGTCGGCCTCCGGCGTGCCGCCGGCCACCTGGCCGGAGGTTCGCAGAGAGAGTGAGAGTGAGAGATAGGGAGAGAGAGAGAGAGTAGAGAAAGAGAGAGAGAGAGAGAGTGTGGGAGAGTGTGAGAGAGAATAGAGAAGAGAGAGAGGGGGGGTTTTAAAGAAGGGGGAAGGCGGTGGAGGAAACCGCTGGAAGAAGGTAGAAGAGAAGAGAAGAGAAGAGAAGAAAAGAAAAGAAAAGAAAAGATTAAAAAAATTAATATTTTAATATTATTAAATTGGCCCGATATTCGACTAGCTCCGAACGGTGCCCAAAAATTACAGAAAATAGAAAATATTATCCTGAGATGTAAGATGAAGACGGTTTGCAGAAACTTGATCCGATTTGCCAATTAAAAATCTCGGAGTGTCTCGCCGATACGGGCGACACCGGTTTGGCCGGATTTTCGATAAATTCAGAAAAATCTCCAAAAATACCCGAACGTAGCTCATGTGATCTTAAGACATGTGGTGAAAGCCAATTCTCAAAATTATACTCCGTTTGTGAAATAAAAATCAGAAGGCGGTTATCGGTATCGGTCGACACCGACTACGGAGATTTTCCAAAATAATCCAGAAAATTCCAGAAAAATCTCAAATATTTGAAAATGAGTTTTGAAACTGAAATCGGCTCAAACGGACTACTACTGAGGTCAAATCAATTTGTACGTCGTATCGCCTACTGATACGGTGATACGTACACCGGGGATCAGGGTGTTACATTTCTCCCCACCTTACAAAAATTGCGTCCTCGCAATTTCCATTTAGGTGTGAGAACAAGATTTCCAACCCCTAATGCCTAAAGGTGACAGATCCACGACACCTCCGCTGCGCACTCTGCTATCTATACGGAACTCGGGATGGAGAAGTATGGTAGTAAACGAATCCTAACGAATGGGAAGCAAGACGATGCAAGGAAAATGAGAAAGAAGTCGGATGTTCTGGTTGACAACTGAAAGGAAGTCAGAGAACAGAGTCAAGAAATGAATTTTCAAGGTCATGGTATTCTTGTACTCGTTGCTGGAATGCCCAAATTCAGATACAGATCAGTTAATCTGAACCTGATAGTACTGTTGGTAAGAGCCCGAGTATTGACCCAGGTGGTTACCCACACCAGGTGTGTAACGTAGGCTCTGATACCACTATGTAACGCCCCGCTCCTAAAGATACGGAGACGTTATGGCGACGTACATACGCGAGGTGAAAACACGCTCACGCGTACGTTAAGCCTCAGTACAGTACATTACCTCCATATAGACATGGGTCCCAGCAGGAAATAAGTACAAGTATACCTGCAGAAAGAGGTCAGTGATCATAACATATATGAAAAATGAGGACAAATAAGATAACAGAAATAAATCAACAAGACACCTATGAAGGGGCTCGACAAGGAATCTCCTATGTGACTCCAAGGCACTCTCGGATACTACGGTACGCGGATCTCCAATCTGGGCACGCAAACCCAGGGTCGTCAGAAAGCGACCTAGTGAGTGGTAAAATGAAGGAGGCAGTAATATATACAATAATAATACAAGCCGATAATAATATATAATACATAATGTTATAATAGTGATACCATATCATAAGCATATAATATGCAGTAGAATATATAACCATGTAAGCAGTAGAACTATAGAAACATGTCCTCTTTTAATACTATCACTACCTAACCGGTTATTATCAGGTCATGTGTCTAATCGTATTCAGTTTATATAATATATCATGTCTTCTAGTGGTAACGTGGTAGAAGTGAACATACAGATGGGCATATGCAACCATTCTATAGCCAGGTGAGCATACGGGAATAATGTCCAGAGGATATACAGGAACTAAAGGCATGCAATGCATGGTCTACGTGTACATGAAGAGTGTGTCACCACATGACGTGTAACGAGCAGCAGGTAATGTAGCAAACAATACAAGTAACATGATGGCAGATAAATGATCAAGAACAGTAACAAGTACAACTAAACATGTAGCAGGCAAGTCATGTCAGAGTCCTGTTATTTATACAATAGTAGCCATCAGTACCACCTGATATTTTAATCAATCTCTTCCAGTGTCCTATACCACTGGCAGTTCATACTGGAGCCCGCACTCCAGTCGAACCCTATCCGGACATGGCCTACGGGTACCATAATCCAAACGAGAGAGTGACCAAATAACAAGTGTTCCTGATGTCACTATTGTTAGGTTATCATGTACTGGGTCTGAATAGTCAGTGCACTGAGGATGCCTCCATCATGCCGACACCCCGCGATGTTGGATTCTAGAGGTGGCCCCCACGGATTCAAGAGGTGGCCCCCACCATGTCTGTGGTGTGGCACTTTGTTCTGTGTGGCACTTAGTTCCACACACCATGTACCGGACGCCAGCATGACCGTGCATATAACGGGAATACCATGTATAACAAGAATACTGAGTCTGGTCAGTAACAATATCAATAACAAGAACACCGGAGACATCCTCGTCACCCAACACCAGACGGAGGTGAGGATTCTAAAGGTGGCCCCCACGGATTCAAGAGGTGGCCCCCACCATGCCTGTGGTGTGGCACTTTGTTCCGTGTGGCACTTAGTTCCACACAAGTTCCGCCGGACGATGGCGTGACTGTGCTATAACTGGTGTACCAGAGGACAAGTATGAACTACACAGTATATCAAGTATTAGAACAATGCATGGTAGCATGATAACGGGGAAACAGGAAACAATAGATGTGGAATGCCACACATCTCATATCAACAGTTCATGTATCCAGTAACGGGAATACCAATATCAATAACAGGAAACAATCATAGAACATGAATATAGTAACATGGAACAATAATACATGTAGCATGAACGAGTATCTATATGACACGAATAAAGATGCTATACATGCATGTGTTCCAGTGATATGTAAACATGACAGGCATGTGTAACAGTGCTATGTAAACATGACATGCATGGGTACCAGTGATAAGTAAACATGACATAATTGTGCACCAGGAATCCATGTAACGATGGTCACAATCATATGACATGCGGTAGGCCGTGCATTGGTCTAGCCGTGTACCAGTGGAGCATGTATGTGTAGCTATAAGCCGTGTCATACCATCGTGATAGTACATGTAATAACAGTGTCTACTATAAGACCATACCCCGTGACCTGACAGTATCCGTGTAATCGTAGCCATAACATGCTATAACAGTATCGGTGTCTCCGTCTCTTAGTCCTACTAACTCAGGCAATAACAGTGTCAGTGTGAATGACAATATACATGTACTATATGGTACCAACATCTGGTTGTACTGGGTATATAGTGTTCAGTGTGCTTAGTATGTTCGGGTAATAATTACGGATACATATAGTTATGGTGTCCGATGTGAGGCAGGTACCGGTGATCAGATCTAATCTAGTATGTCGGTCACCATCTTATGATATTGATTATGTTTAATGAATCGTTATACTAGTCTTTTATTAATTATCATTAATTAACCGGTAATTACAGTTGTTACAATGAGTAAGATCAGCCAATCAATCAAGATACATGATAAAATATAATTTATAAAAGAAAAACACTCACAAACTGGCTATAGGACTGTAGCTCTCGTTCCCACGATCGCAACGGATCCAGAATCGCTCGAATCGGAGTCCGGATGCTCCAGATACCGCCCGAATACTAAAATAATACAAAAGGGTTAATTATGTAATATCTAAAAGATTCAGGGGGCTATTTGCAAATTTACAGGGGCCTAAAAGTAATTAATAATTTTACAGGGGCTAAAATGTAATTTTACCTTAACGGGTCGGGTTTGGTGCAAATGGGTCGGGTTTAGAATTAAACCCACACCCAAACCCGTTTGGGTTTTTACCCAAAAGAGCAAGGGCAGCAGCAGCCGTGGGCTGCTGCTGCCGCCCGCGCGCGCCCGCCGCCGGCGCGCGCCCGCCGCCGGCGCCGGCGCTGCTCCGGCGCCCAGGGCCGCCGGGGCAGCCAACAGAGAGGGAGGGGAGAGAGAGAGGGTGGGGGCTGGCGCCCCCCACCACATGCGCCGCCGGCCTCCTGCGCCGCCGGCGGTCGGCCTCCGGCGTGCCGCCGGCCACCTGGCCGGAGGTCCGCAGAGAGAGTGAGAGTGAGAGATAGGGAGAGAGAGAGAGAGAGAGAGAGAGAGAGAGAGAGAGAAGAGAGAGAGAGAGAGAGTAGAGAAAGAGAGAGAGGGTTTGGAGAGAGAGAGTGTGGGAGAGTGAGAGAGAGAGAATAGAGAAGAGAGAGGGGGGGTTTTAAAGAAGGGGGAAGGAGGTGGAGGAAACCGCTGGAAGAAGGTAGAATAGAAGAGAAGAAAAGAAAAGGTTAAAAAAATTAATATTTTAATATTATTAAATTGGCCCGATATTCGACTAGCTCCGAACGGTGCCCAAAAATTACAAAAAATAGAAAATATTATCCTGAGATGTAAGATGAAGACAGTTTGTAGAAACTCGATCCGATTTGCCAATTAAAAATCCCGGAGTGTCTCGCCGATACGGGCGACACGGTTTGGCCGGATTTTCGATAAATTCAGAAAAATCCCCAAAAATACCCGAACGTAGCTCATGTGATCCTAAGACATGTGGTGAAAGCTAATTCTTAAAATTATACTCCGTTTGTGAAATAAAAATCAGAAGGCCGGTTATCGGTATCGGTCGACACCGACTACGGAGATTTTCCAAAATAATCCTGAAAATTCCAGAAAAATCCTGAAAAATCTCAAATATTTGAAAATGAGTTTTGAAACTGAAATCGGCTCAAACGGACTACTACTGAGGTCAAATCAATTTTGTACGTCGTATCGCGTACTGATACGGCGATACGTACACCGGGGATCAGGGTGATACACAGGCCCTGACCTCTTGTCATCTAGAGAATAAGATCCCCCCTTTCTCTCTCTCTCGCATGAATCCTCGTCGTTGCTCGCCACCGAAGCTCGTCGCTGATCTCGCTTGAACCCTGGCCCCTCTCTCAGCTGAACCACGTAGATCTCTTCCCCCTCTCTGGACCAGATCTTGAGCTTCCCTCGCTCACTGCCGCTCTCGACCTCCTGTCTCTCTTTCTCTCTCGATCTCTCTCTCTCTCTCCCCTCTCCTCTCTCCCTCTCTCTCTCGAAACCATATCTCTCTCGTAAGAAGAAATGGTGATGATCCTTGTCTGAGACAATTTCGAAGTCCTGTGAGTTAACTTTGAAGTTTTTTTTATTGTATTGTAGAGTTCTCTCAGCTGCCGACGGAGGTACAGTAACCCCATATATATATATATATATGGGGTCATCTATAATACAATCTAGGTAGATGACAGCGACCTTGGTCGCTGTGTCGTCTCGGGTCGCAGTTTTTTTACATTTGTATTGTAGATGACTGCGACCTTGGTGGCAGTATTTTAAAAATTATTTATTTTTTATTCTCTTATAATTTTTAAATAATCATTGGTCTAAATTTTTTATTTTTCTAAATCTGACAACGAGCGGTCAAAAAATTGTCTTGTGGGGAAATAATAATAAACAATAACGAAAGTTACCGAAAGAATAGCTTTTCATAAGGGGTATTTAGTAATTTAACTTCTTCCTATAAGCGGGCCGCAATTTACTGCGGTGACAAATATTGAGTCACGTCACCGCAGGCTGAGAGAGTCTCTCAGCTGCAGGCTGATATACATCTCTCTCTCTCTCTCTTATATATATATATATAATATATATATAATATATATATATATATATATATATATATATATATATATATATATATATATATATATATATATATATATAGAGTAGTCTTCGTGTGAGAAACTTTCTCACACGAAGACCGTGAGAAAACTATATAGGAGCTTTTATGTGGATGATCCGAACCATTCATCTTGATCTATATACTTTATTTAGACTATCAATTAAAAATCACGCGAGTTCGAGCTTTTTTACCCATACAACAAGCGGTTACAAAACATATGTTATATTCACCGTAGAATAAAGATGTCACTTGATGCATCGGTAAAAAAAGTTGGAATCGCGTGATTTTTTATTGGTAGTCTATTTAGAGTATGTAGATCATGATGAACGGTTCGGAACATCCATAAAATCTCTCTTATATAGTTTTCTCACGAAGCTTATTATGAGAAAGTTTCTCATTTGAAAATTTTCCTATATATATATATATATATATATATATATATATATATATATATATGCGCGCGCGCGGACACACACACACACACACATATATATATATATGAGAAAAATGTATATCAGCCGACGGCTGAGTGACCCTCTCAGCCTGCGGTGACGTGGCACATTATTAGCCACATTAGAAAGGACACCCCGCCTATTGAAATAGTTGAAATTACTAAATACCCCTGCGGTAAAAGACAGTGGATCTGTATAGTTTATTATATTTTTATATTTCTGACGTTACTCAATTTTGTCACAATTATCTTTTATAACTGCGGTCAAACTGCCAACATTTTTTTTATCAAATCACGAAACTAATTTGAATGCTTCTTTATTATTTTTTGTTATCTGATTTGAAATTTAATGATTTTTTAATATAGTCGCAGTTTACTTTTTTTCGCATGTAATGTATAAATTATTTTTTTTACATATTGAATTCGGATAAGGACTGCGACTATGATCGCAGTGCTTAACGAGAGCAAATCGTGGACATTTTTTTGTTTGGTTAAATGTAATAACGGTGACTAATAACTGATAGTATAATCGCAGTTTACGTATTATTTTATATATTTGTTCTTCATTGTGACTGTTGTCTGATCCGCCTATGAACTATTAAATTATTTTTACATATAGCATGCGATCAAGGACTGCGACTATGGTCGCAGTACTCACGACAGCATTTTTTTGGATGATTTTTTTTGCTAAGTTAAATGTAATAACGGTGACTAAGGACTGATACTATAGTCGCAGTTTACGTATAGTTTTATATGTTTGCTCTTCACTGCAACTTATTGCATGCGAAGTAGGACTGCGACTATGGTCGCAGTGTTTAAGAATAACAGTCGCAATTTTCTAATTTGTGATATACAGTGAAATATACTGATTTGAGAGGATTGCGATGATGTTCGTAGTATTATCTGTTTATATAGTTTAATTTTGGACTGCGACCTTGGTAGCTGTTTATAACTTTATTGAATGCAAAATGATCAAACTGTTTATGACTAGACAGCGACCGTGGTCGCAGTTTCATAAGTAATTATTATATGAGTACTGCGACCATTATCGCAGATAAGATGCAGAATTAATACCTATACGATATATTTTATATGTATTTTAAAAATATGAAAGATTATTTTACTGATAGAAGTAAATTTTATTTATAACATAATATGGTGAAAAAGAGATCTTACAAAAAAAGAGCATTAAAAGATTTTAAGAGAAGACAAAATAACGTTGAATATCAGAAGATCAGGAAATCCTAATCCTCGTCATCATCACCATCATAAGCAGATTCGTCGTCTTCATTCTCCTGGTCTTCCTGTTCATCACTTATTTCCTCATCATCTTCCTATTTTTGAGGTTTTTTTGGTTCATCGATAAACTCTCAGAATGGATCGTCTCTATCAAGCTCTTCGTCCGATCCGTTGCGAGAAAGCGAGCCTATAGCATCAGAGGACATGCTTTCATCAAGCATGTCTCCGTCAAGTGGCAGAGGAATAATGTCCTCCTCACTAACCCGCATGAAAACTTCATCATCCTCATAAATAAGAGGATCAGTTAAAATATTATTTGATGTAGTGAGATAGTCAAAAGGAGTGAAGTCTAGACTGGTATCAGATTCACTAGAATACCCTGAAGAAAGAGGATCGGTGGGGGATTGATTGAAGTTGAATTCTGAGTGTTCAGAGGAAGAAGATGGGGAAGACATGATTCAAGAATGAATTATTTTTCTGAAAGTTTTTGAAATCAAATTGAAAAGGAAGAGCAAAAATATAGTTTTTAGATATGAGATAATATATTAGTTACAAGCACTATATAAAGGTCAATAATGTGAAAGAACATGAATAGTAATAATAATTATTATAGGTGACAGTTGAGTATGGTAAGAAGTGGTAAAAAAATTAAATATTTAATTGAAGAGTTATGGCGAGAGAATCCGAAGAGTTCCTTTTTCCAGAGGTTTACTACGTGAAGTACAAATTAACTTTTTATAGAATATTTTGCCTATATCATTAGATTACGTATGGTGCACATCTTTCCTTTATCGAGATTAACATTAGTGCATTTCTTTTTTCTAGATTGTTATTGTATCACGGTAGATAGAATATTAATTACTTCATTTAATTCAGTGTAATTAATATAGTATTTTATAAGATGTGATATACGCGAACTGATCTCAGGGTCGCATGGCTAACCTACCTTGTAAAATTATAAAAAATCTTTTACATAAGGCATGCGAAAAAAGTTGCGACTTTGATCGCAGTGCTGAAGGAGGTCGCAGTGCTGTACGATAGCATGTTTCGTCTGTTATTTTTATGCGGATAAGGAATGCGACTAGGGTCGCAGACGTGATATAAAAAGTTTTGTTATACTATGACTGCGACTTGTGTCGCAGTCGTCATATAAAATTGAAAGTTATATTGTATTAAGTCTGTAACCATGGTCGCAATGTTCGAAAGTTTTATTATACTATGACTTCGACTATGATCGCGAAATTTGTAAAACGGTGAGAATTCTGTTATAGAAGGCATGTGAAAAAAGATAGCGTCTGTCGTCAGAGTGCTGAAGGATATCATGTTTTTTTTATGTTTCAAACATGTTTTTTAATTTTCAATGCTTCTGTTTATTTCACATTATGTTGATCCAAATTTTTTTCTATTATATTTTCGATGTAGTAGAATTACGAATTTTATAACTGTAGATATATTCAACTGAAAATTATTTTAGGTAAATTTTGTTTGTGGATGAGTTTATGCAAGTTTGAAGTAAAAAAAGGGGTATTTTTGTCAATTTGATTCATGAATGTTTAGGCAGGATTTTTTTGATTTTTTGGCGCCTACACTCTGCGGCCGATATGTGGCATATATTCAGCCACGTCACCGCCGGCTGAGAAACTCTCTCAGTCGTCAGCTGAGGTACAGTAACCCCTATATATATATATATATATACATATATATATATATACATACATATATATGTATATATATATATATATATGTATGTATATATATATATATATGTATATATATATATATATGTATATATATATATATATATAAACACACCATATATGGAAACTTGAAGATATTTAAGAAGAGTTATTTTGAATATTTTTTATTTTTTGTTTAGTTTAGTTTATTTTTTTATTAAGCTTTTATTTTTTTTTTATGCGAGGCACGAGTGTGCGCGACTCTCTTTTCTATATAAACTATTATAGCTCTTTTGCTTGAGATGGATTATTGAAATTTTTGAGAGTTCTTTTGAATTTTTTAGTGAGAAGCATGGAGTGGGAGAGAGATTCTTTGTTGTGATGAAATTGATATACTCTGATACTAATTGTTGCGTGCATATCGAGATACCATACTTACTATGATACTAATAGTTAGGAGATACGGAGATCCCCACCGACAACCTCAAACGCGTCATGAGATTGTTTCGAGCAATCAAGATGAATATTAAAAGATACAAGAACAAGAACACACAATTTAATATAGTTCGGCCGAAACTTGGTCTATGTCCACAGGGAGAGAACTTAAGAGAGATTTATTAATAAACATGGTACAAAGAGATCTAGACTTCCTCTTGATGACATAAGAATATTCATCTTCCCCTTAAATCTACATTTAGATTATAAGAGTATACCTTCTCTCTATGCACCTTCACTTGCTCCTCTCTTTCTTGACTTTTTAGGGTGTTCTTGGCTTTTTAGGGCCTTACATTGTTGTTCATCATAACTTTATTTTCCTCTTCTGCTCCACCTAAATTCTAGGTCACAACCTTATTTATATGATTTTAGAATACAACTCCTACTTAGACTATTAGATGATCTGGGCCATTGGATGCTTGAAAAATCTTAAACAATCCTATTAGGAGTTGATCTCCTTAATCTAAAAAGATTCTAAACCCTTTAATCTTTAGAAATAAATCTTCATTGAATATGAATTGAATCATATTCATACTCCTTCTGAAAAGGAAACTCGCAATCGCTTGATAAAGAAACTGCTTCAGCTTAATTTGCTTTTTCTGCTTCAAACCATCATTTTCTCCAACTCAATTAGATTTTCTTGGACCATCATCACCTCTTATAAAACAAGACAAAATCTTAACAATCTTCACCTTGACTTGTTTTTTAAGTTTTTAGCAAAATAACTTGAGATTTTAGATTACTAGCTTAATTCTTTCCTTAGTTGTAACTATTCGTGAAGCCTTTAACCTTTCCCCCCTCCTCAGGGCCTTTGACTGATTCACTGCCATGCCTTGGTCCATCTCGGAGCTCATCCGAATGCACTTTTTCTTTAGTTGTCCTGCGACACTTAGACCCATTACAATTTTCCTTGAAGCTCTACCTCAAAGTGAGCTCCCTTCAAGTTTTTCATTGAAACTCCTTGACCTAGTTTCTTTTTCTTATCTTGCATTGCATTACTGTCGCCGCCAGCAAATTTCACTTTGTGACGTCTTCCTAGCCTTGGGGTCCTTGAAATCACCTAGAGGGAGGATGAATAGGTGATAATGCTAATCTAGAGAACTTAATGCGGAATTTAAAAATTAATTGCAATTACACACAAGCAAGTAATTTAAGCAAAGAATATAATGTAAGAGATAAGTGCAAGTAAACCAACGCAAACACCGAGAATTTTTCCGAGGTTCGAGCACCCAGCTCTACATCCCCGCCTTCACCCAGAAGGATTTCTAAATACTATAACTTCACAAAGAGTTACAATCACACCGGAGTACCCAACTCCACAATCTCGAATATAAGTATTTCTTGGTGATCAAAAGACCACAAACTCTCTTTTGCAAAAGCCTCTTTCCCTTACAAGAACCCTGTAGAACAATGGTTAGAATTGAAGCTCAAATATTGTAAATGGAAAAAGAAAATGAAATTCAGAGAGTTTAGAAAATAAAACTTCAGCGATGAGAGATTCTTTAGCACAAAAACCAAGGACCAAACTCTTTTGAAAGCCTTTGAAAACTTTGAATATTTTTATCAATGCTTGTTGTGAAAACCTCTACCCTAATGACCCCTTTATATAGGATTGAGGAAGAGTAAACATAGAAAAATTTTATCTGAATATAAGAGGAAGAAATTGACCCTCTAATACAGCTAACCACGTTTTATTTAAACTTAAACACATTTTGAAAACATGTTAAAAATCAGCCTCCAGAAAATTAGCTATTACTGCCAATCTGGCAGATTGGTCAACTTTGAGCACATTTTTCAGGCTGTACACATTCGAATTCAGAATAGGATATCTAGAAATAATTTGTAGATCTTTAAGTCTACTTTTTAATGCAACTGAAATCAACTCAATATCAGTTTGTGTGAGAAAGTTATCAATAAAATACTGACAGGTGTCAAAACAGAAACTGTAAGCTGTTTTCATAACAAGAACAGAGTTCAACCAAATATTTGACATCTTTAAAATTTGAATCTGAAAATGATTATTGAATAAGAAATTTAGATCTGAAAGTTATCTTTGAAATGCAAGTTAAATCTTGTTATTTTAATATAAAAATAAAAAGTTATGATAATAACTATAAAAGGGTGTCAAGCAGATCAGTAGAACTAAAACTGGTTCAAATCCAAAACCTGATATATGTACTTGAAATTCAAAACCAATTCAATCAAAAACCAAACGTATTGAATTTATGTGTGTATTTGAGCTTCAACCTATCCACTATTCTTTAACAAAACTATAAAACTAAAAACAAAACTAATGAAGTCTCTTGAGCCAAACTGAAGTCTTAACCCATGCAATGCCATGCTAGATCCTTCTCTTCTATGATCATTCCTTCTTGTGCCTTTTGCCTTATTTATTTCATGAACCTAGAAAGTCTTGCAATGGCCTTCAAAAATAGTACTAACCTGAAACTCATCTTGAACAAACTCATTAGTACCAATATAGCTCTTTAGTGTTTTGTTATCATCAAAACTCTAAACAAATGGAGAGTGTAACCATTTGGGCCAACAATCTCCCCCTTTTTGATGATGACAAAACAAATAGGCTATATTATCAAGATATAAAAGGGATATAAAAACTCCCCCTCAAATGATATTCTATTTTATCAAGTATAAAACATGAAAGCATATACATATATGAATATGTACAAAACATGAAACCTACATATACATATATAAGATAAACATATACAAAACATGAACATGTACAAAATATGAACATGTACAAAATATGAAACCAAAACATGAAATCACCAATTATTCTCCCCCTTTTTGTCATACATCAAAAAGGGTTAGGAAACAACCAATAAATAATGACAATGCATATATATGCATAAAACAAGCTTTTAATACCAAAATAAATCTTTACATGAACATGTTCTGAAATAATGCTCTTGATACCAATAAAAAACCAAACTAACCAAACTATGTTCTTGTATAAATATGCATATAAACTCAAATACTTCTCTCCCTTTTGTCAAACATCAACAAAGGGGTCCAAGTAAGCAATAAAACATATTCTTCTAACATGATACCAATTTAAAAAAATATCAATATAAGTGAATCATGATACCAATTGAAGGATAATCAATATATAAAAATTCTTGTTATTAGTAAAACAAAAACAATAAGCAAAGTATAAAACAACAAAATACTTCTCCCCTTTTTGTAAATAAACAATTAAAAATCATGCATCTTGATACCAATAGAAAGTAAACAAATAAGCATCTTGATACCAATTGTATGTATTTTTCATATGATACCAAATTAAAATCCATATTAATTTTTCTTTAAATCATTTTTCATCATTAAGTATGAGAGTGAAAAACAAAGGTAAACTAAATATCAATTGAGAGATGAAATATGAATTTTATCCCTTTTATGAAATACCAAATAAAATGATGCATAAGCTTGTATTAGGATACCAATTGAAAACTAATCAATTTAAATATGATACATAAAAATCAAGTTTGGCAAAACTAAAATTTGTGATATTATTGAGTACAAATTAAACATATATGAGTATACAAAAAGAATGTCAATATTGATACCAATTGAAACGATCCAATAATACCAATTGAAACAATAATAATAATACCAATTGAAACAATAATAAGATCAAGTGTATACCTCATATAACCTACCACCCATTTCATGCACATATTATAAAATGATTTTCAATAATAACCTACAAGGCATGGTCGCCCAACCAACCGCCCTTAGATGGTAGGGTTTTTAAAAATAGGTTTGAACATAAAGTATGTTTGAAAAACTCTACCAAAACGAAGAATATAGCAACTAGTTAAATGGAAAAACTTGTAAACTAGTACGAAATCCTTCAAGTAAGGAATAAAACAAACTTGTTTTTCATGAAACACATGTAACTCACATGGCGCTAAAAACACTCAAAATCTATATAGCACATATCATACTCATGAAAATAAAATCATGAGAAACCATCAAATAAGGAGAGTGTACAAGTGTAATGTGAAATACACTATCATGAAAACATGCACTTAAGCTCAATTAAGGTATTCCTTTAAACATGAAAACATGAGACTCATCAAAACTAAATTTTTATTAAACCCAATTCATACTTCAAGGTATATGTATGTTTTGACAAAACAAGAAGTATACATACTTATTCCTAAACACAATTTAAGTCCATAATAACGATTTGCATGAAAAGCAAATGACTCAAAGGGTATACATGTATATCTTAAAGTTTGGCAAAATAGATATATACATGAAGTTAAAACACAAGATCATAAAATATATCCAAAATAGGGAATACAAGTTAGAATGCATGAATCATCAAAACTAGACTATACTAGCACATCTAATGGGTACAAAACAGCGTTCAAACACAAATATATAATGATCTATTTGTGGCCCATAATACATCTAAACAATTAATCAAATCATGTAGCATAAAATGGGACATAAATCATCATTACGAACATAAAACAATCATTATGTAAATCCACATGCTATTAGAACTATGAAAGACACGATAGCTAAACAAGGATGAGAATACAACATATGTGTCAATATAAACATGGGTGAACTCAAAAGCTATACATGTATGTCAATGGTCTAATAATCATGACATTTAACATACTAATCAAAATATGAAGTATCAAAACAAAAATCATAAACATCCATATGATCATTATGTATATGCATGTGCATTAGATCTAGGACATACATATTAGTTATAAAAACAAAGTGAGAACACAATGATATAAGTCCATTTTAAACAAGAGTGTCTCAAATAACTAACAAGTATATCACTATTCTAATAAACATGGCATAGGCATAATGAATAATAAAACATGACATGTTATAAATCAATGACATGAAAAAAACATGCAAATATAAACGGGAGTTAGAGATTGATACCAAAACTGATGAAGCCACCTCTCTAGTTCTCCAAACCAATGGTGGTCCTCTCCACCAAACTCCCCTTGAAAGTGATGCATTCAAATTGTTTTTCTTTAGGCACGGAACGCATCCACTTCAAGGTATCGCCACTCTCACGTGATGCGAGAGCCCACACCTACATCAAAAACCATAGGGGTAGTCTTTGGTACCCATTTTCTTTTGGGTCCATAGGGGTTAGTACCTTTCCTAACCCAAACAACATTATTTGCTAAATTTTCATCATATATACGATCATAAAAAAATCTAGCAAGGTGGCCCTTACGTCCACAATGTGTACATGTGTACACATGAGTATACATGTGATGGTGGTGACCGTGGGAAGTATGTATATGCCATGGAGGGTGTGCATGCAAAGATGGAACTTGTTTCTTTCGAACCAAGGATTCCAAGCGTGTGTGGTTCATGGCACAATGGCTCAAAGTGGAGCCCAAACAATCAACACTTTTCTTCAAAATATTTATATCATTTTCAATAGTTGAAAATAAAGTGGAGCATGCAATAGATGTGCTAGATGAAGAAGCTACACTAGCATGGCAAACATGATTATCTATATCCTTTTTCAAAGATTTATTTTTATTTAAAACAAGATCTAATTCTTTAGTAATGAAATCAATTTCATTTTTCAAAGAATGGTTATCTTTTAAAATAAAATCCAATTTGAAGATAAAATCTCATTATTTTTCACAACATCATCACAATCATTTTGTTTTTCAAAAATTCATTTTCCTTTAGGGCAAGGTCAAGTTGAGATTTAAGTGAGTCACGTTCACTAGCAATCTCTTCCTTCTCTTACAAAATCAATTCAAAATCTGAACACAAATCCTTCATTTCTTCTTTTAGTTCAAAATTTTTCTTTTTCAAAAGATCATGTTTTTCTAAAAAATTTTCAAGCTTTGTAGCAAGTTCCATATTTAAAGTTTGAACTTCTAAACACCCATAACAATAGGAACTAGAGCTATCATCTAGTTGAGATTCCGATTGTACCTCAAGGGAGTCATTCCCTTAGACCATGAGGCAATGCTTGTCGGACTTGTCTCTCCTAGATCTCTTCAACTTATTGATGATCCTTGGTAGCTCGGGAGAAACCAAGATGCTCTAAACTGCAAAAGCTGAATCATAGTGAGCAAATACATGCAATAGATCTTTATTAAGAGATGCTCTAAGTGTCTTAAGGGCTAATGCATTGGCCTTTCTATGCTTGCTATCATTGGGGAAGGATTCTTTGGTAGTGGCTTGATAAACTAGATGTCCTAGGCTTTTTAAATGACAACTCATCTTGGCCTTCCAAATATCATGTCTAGAAAAGTCAAACATAGGAGGGCTATCCATGAGTGCAAACTAAATGTGTGCAAATGAAAATGCAAATGTAGACTAACAAACCAAGATCTCACTCCTAGGCGGTTAAACCTAATATCAGGAGCGTAGGCTCTGATACCAATTGAAATCACCTAGAGGGGGGGTGAATAGGTGATAATGCTAATCTAGAGAACTTAATGCGGAATTTAAAAATTAATTGCAATTACACACAAGCAAGTAATTTAAGTAAAGAATATAATGTAAGAGATAAGAGCAAGTAAACCAAACGCAAACACCGAGAATTTTTTCGAGGTTCGAGCACCCAACTCTACATCCCCGCCTTCACCCAGAAGGATTTCTAAATACTATAACTTCATAAAGAGTTACAATCACACCGGAGTACCCAACTCCACAATCTCAAATACAAGTATTTCTTGGTGATCAAAAGACCACACTCTCTTTTGCAAAAGCCACTTTCCCTTACAAGAACCCTGTAGAACAATGGTTAGAATTGAAGCTCAAATATTGTAAGTGAAAAAAGAAAATGAAATTCAGAGAGTTTAGAAAATAAAACTTCAGCGATGAGAGATTCTTCAGCACAAAAACCAAGGACCAAACTCTTTGAAAGCCTTTGAAAACTTTGAATATTTTTGCCAATGCTTGTTGTGAAAACCTCTACCCTAATGACTCCTTTATATAGGATTGAGGAAGAGTAAACATAGAAAAGTTTTACCTGAATATAAGAGGAAGAAATTGACCCTCTAATACAGCTAACCACGTTTTATTAAACTTAAACACATTTTGAAAACATGTTAAAAATCAGCCTCCAGAAAATTAGCTATTACTGCCAATCTGGCAGATTGTCAACTTTGAGCACATTTTTCAGGCTGTACACATTCGAATTCAGAATAGAAAGGAATAATTTGTAGATCTTTAAGTCTACTTTTTAATGCAACTGAAATCAACTCAATATCAGTTTGTATTAGAAAGTTATCAATAAAATACTGACAGGTGTCAAAACAGAAACTGTAAGCTGTTTCATAACAAGAACAGAGTTCAACCAAATATTTGACATCTTTAAAATTTGAATCTGAAAATGATTATTGAATATGAAATTTAGATCTGAAAGTTATCTTTGAAATACAAGTTAAATCTTGTTATTTGAATATAAAAATAAAAAGTTATGATAATAACTATAAAAGGGTGTCAAGCAGATCAGTAGAACTAAAACTGGCTCAAATCCAAAACCCGATATATGTACTTGAAATTCAAAACCGATTCAATCAAAAGCCAAACGTATTGAATTTATGTATGTATTTGATCTTCAACCTATCCACTATTCTTTAACAAAACTATAAAACTAAAAACAAAACTAATGAAGTCTCTTGAGCCAAACTGAAGTCTTGAGCCATGTAATGCCATGCTAGATCCTTCTCTTTTATGATCATTTCTTATTGTGCCTTTTCCCTTATTTGCTTCATGAACCTAGAAAGTCTTGCAATGGCCTTCGATAATAGTACTAACCTGAAACTCATCTTGAACAAACTCATTAATACCAATATAGCTCTTAAGTGTTTTTTTATTATCAAAACTCTAAACAAATGGAGAGTGTAACCATTTGGGCCAACAGTCCTGCCGGTCTTGAGGCAATCCGCCTCCAATTTTGCCATGATCTTACCAACTTTACACGAATATTGTCAAGAGCTTGTCGTGCCATGATCTTCCACTGATCACTTAGTGATGGTTCATCTTCCATCGATGTTTTAACCTTTAGACTTACCGTCTTCACAACTGCTATAGTGTTACTGAGCCTTCCTGCCACACCTGCCATGATCTTTCTTTCATCAAAGAAAGGTTGCCATCTCCCACTGTATTAATATTTGCCAGATCTATTGCCCTGCTATTGATGGTCTTTAAATCTAATATATCCACAATGCTTACAATAATCTCACTATGTCACGACTAGCTCGTCTTAACTTTGACTGTGATCTCCGTCGATTCCTTTAACCAATATGTACAGAACCTACATCAGACATTGGAATCTCCTCGATCTGCATCCACCATTGCATTTAGAACGTTGAAAAAAATATAGGGTTCAATACCTTGATCGTCTGAATCCGACTACGATTGCACGATCTACCTTCCGATCAATATCATCCATTGATCGTCTTCATCACCCTCTACTGTTTTTCCTTTGACTTGCTGCCGCAGCGAGCCTCTCGGATGCCTTGTGTGATGCCTCCCTGAGCTCGTCTTGCCGTCCGTCATTGGCAATGATCCGATCATCGCAGTTGCGTCTACCGTGTTCAGATCTGAGCATCATTGAGCCTTTACGACTCCACCTTGATCAATATACTCCAAAAGTCAGCGATCTTTATATTAGAACAAATCTGAACTTTCTTATTGTCTTCTTCATCTTGATGCCTCCGCTGAACTTCAGTTACTTGACATCTTCTTCTTCTTCTAGAGCACTCAAGTTTTGAATGAACAGCATCAGCTCTGATACTATTTGTAGTGACGAAATTGATATACTCTGATACTAATTGTTGCGTGCATAACTCAGGATATCATATTTACTATGATACCAATAATTGGGAGGTATGAAGATCCCCACCGACAATCTCAAGCACGCTATGAGATCGATTACTTCGAGCACACAAGATGAATATTAAAAGATATAAGAAGAAGACCACACAATTTAACGTGGTTCGGCCCAAACTTGGCCTACGTTCACGAGAAAAGAACTTGAGAGATCTTTATTAATAAACTTTGTACAAAGAGATCAACTTCCTCTTGATGACACAAGAGTATTCGTCGTTCCCTTGAATCTACGCCTAGATTATAAGAGTATACCTTCTCTCTATACACCTTCACCTTACTTCTCTCTTTCTTAGCTTTTTAGGGCCTTCTTGGCCTTTTTTAGCCTTACATTGTTATTCATCACAACTTTATTCTCCTCTTCTGCTCCACCTAAATCCTAAATTATAACCGTTTATTTATAGGATTACAATACAACTCTTACTTAGACTATGAGATGATCGTGGCCATTGGATGCTTAAAAAATTTGATCAATCCTATTAGGAGTTGATCTCCTTGATCTAGAAGGATTCTAAACTCTTTAATCTTTAGAAACAAATCTTCATTGAATAGGAATTGAATCTAATTCATACTCCTCCAGAAAAGAAAACTTGCAATCACCTGAAAAGGAAACTACATCACTTTAATTTGCTTCTTCTACTTCAAGCCATCATCTTCTCCAACTCAATTGGATATTCTTGGAGCATCATATCCTCTTGAAAAATAAGATAAAATCCTAACATTCTCCTAGGTGTGATGCCTGAATTTAAATTTTCTTGTGTGATGTATGGAGTATGTGAGCGATCACGTAGGTGCCTTGAATCAATCTTTACTTTTTTTCCCAATTTTACAAAGCCTAAATTAGACTATCCCCAATTTTATTAACAATCTTAATTTCTTCCTTAATTTTTAAAACCTTAGCTTGTGCCTTTTCCGTCCTGCATCAATAAACCTAAGAGAGATGAGGAATTTAGACAGGGTAATGTCACAATCAAGAGGTCGCGAGGACTAGATGTGACCACCACGTGTGGTCATTGACAAGATTACTGGTAAGAAGAATCTCTAATAGAGGCCTAGAACTCTCTAAAAAGCTAGAAAAGTTGTCAAAAGGATCCATGTCCACCCCTGTTATTGACACTGTTGATGATTTCAATCACCTCTAAGGTGAGGCTCAATGATCTAAGGACTTCCACCGACTAGACAAGCAAATACATTTATCGAGAAGGTTCCATCCGTACAACTCTTACGCCCACGTCATATTAGGGGTCCAAGTGACACGGTAATGAAAATGCGATTTTGGCCTAATTAAAGCCTGTCAACCCAAACGCTCACATAGATAGCCCCATGAAGGCTTGACCTAATCCCCCAACTCGAGGATAGCTCGGATCGGGCATTGGGCACAATAGTAGACAAAGAGAGAAACCTTAGGACAATACAAAAGTACCCTTGTACCCTCTATGCTAATCTATAAATATCATAGAATATAAATCTCAAAAAGGAAGTTCTGATTCATGTTCACTGTATGCCAGCGCTAACTGAAAATCACCTAGGGAGGGGTGTATAGGTGATGCTAATCAATTTTTATAGAAATTAAAAAAATATTTGCAGCAAACACACTTAATCACAAATATAAGCAATTATAAACAAATATAGAGCAGAGATAATTGCGAGTATAAAAAGTAAAGAGTAGAGTCAAGAATAGGCAAACTCCGCAAACACGATGATTTGTTTTTGAGGTTCGATCCATTGATCTGTGATCCTGTCTCCAACTCTTATGGAGATGTAAGCACTAAAATCGATTCGCAAAATCGAAATGCGCTTACAACCGTGATCCCGCAAGATCACCTCTTAGAACCGCAACTCCTACAACACGATCTCTTTTAGATCAACTTGGAGCCTCAACTCCTACAAATCACGATCCAGTAAGATCGACTTCTCATCACCTCCTTCACTTGTGGTTTACAACTAACTTAACAAGGAACATATGTGATCACGTTATGGCCACTGAGAAACTCTCACAAATGACAAGCCCTATAGTTATAAAATGAGATTTGAAAAATCACGCTTGAGAGTGTGAGAAATTGAGAAAGATTGAAAGAGAAAGCTTTGAAATTTTGTAGAGAAAACTATAGAAATTTGGAAGTGGATTTAGCTCTCAGAAACTCTCTGAAAATTATTGTAACTCTTGTTTTTAAAACTCTGCTAAAATAGTTAAAATATATAGCAAATCAATTAGAAAATGTTTGCTAAAATTTAGCAGAAAACGTCAACTAGCTGTTGAAAAGGGGGGCAGGACTTTCGAAAGTCAATGATTATAAATAGCTATATTTTTAAAATGTAGAAATACATTTTTGAAAGTTTAATATTGGCTGTCGAAAGCACTTTCGACAGGGATAAATTTACAAAGGAGAAACTATCGTAAGTCAGACAGTTCTGAAAATAACTTTACTCTTTGAAAAATGTTGTCGAAAGTCAAATCTGAGTTATCGAATGTTCTTTTTATAGTTAGTGAAAAATACTAGCTGAAATGTTGAAATGAGTTTGTTCTGAACTTTTCTGTGTTCTCTGAAAAACAATGTCGAAAGCGTGCACATAGGCTGTCGAAAGTTCTTCAGCTCAAAAACATGTACATGCACACTGAGTATACATTTTCGATAGTAGTATATTGGGCTGTCGAAAATGGTTCAATAAATTCTGATTTTTATAGAATTTGACTAAAATCAATTTCTACTTCATAAATCAAGTAAAAATAAGTTTCTTTAAATATTTTTGAGCTGTAATATGTATGGATAAACTCCACTAAATAATGAAAAATAGTAAATTTTATTTTTGAGAATTAATTTTGAAACTTGGTTTTGAAATACTCAATTCAATAAATCACTTTTAGAAACTCTTTAAACCATTAAACAAAGTCATGTATGTTATTAAATTTGAACTAATAATTCTATAATCTAAAAATTTAACACATTTTCTAAACTTACAAGCTTAAATTGTATTTCTTGAAACACCAAAGTCTTTGTGTAGATAGATTTGGATTCGACTTCTTGAGTTTCAATCCTCAACGAGAGATAGTCCAATATGTATCGAGTTTGAGTTTCATTGTTTGATCTTGAATAATCTGTATCTTGATAAATAACTTGTATTCTTTTGAAATAACTTCAATATCTTCAATTTATTAACTACATGAGTTGTGAATAATTAAAATATGAGTGGTTGAACCTTTGCATCGACAATCTTTTCCTTTTTGCAAAACTCATAGAGTTATATATGGATTGATTAGAGTGAAGTTTTAATTAAATTTCCCCTGAATTTATGTATATACTAAAAACACAGATATATTCACTAAATATTCAATTTTATTTTAATTATATAAAGAAATATTCAAATAAAGCTCAAATTTGATATCAACTATCACAAACATATATCCATATACACAAGATACCAATACTAAATATTCATTCTTATGCATATGTTATCCATCCAATCATCTATCAAGAAATAAAAATTCAATTAAAGAATTAATTAAACATCCAATCACATAATTAATTTAGCCAAATATTCATAATATGTTCAAAGTCAACTACGCAACCAAATTTGATTACAAACCATAATACTAAATATCCATCACAATCCAAAGATTACAGTAAAGTTTTTATAAAAAGCAAAAAATATAAACTAGACAATAGATATACTCCAAAAAGCTTCAAAAAGTCTTCCCAAAGTTTTTTTCAATAACTCCATATCTTTCTCCCCTTTTTGTCAGGCATCAACAAAGGGATGGCGTAGCTCAGTCTTTACCCTCTGCTGTAAAACTAGTGAAGGGCATGGGAACAATAGGTGGAGGATGAGAAGTACACCTCATTGGAAAGATTAATTTTTCAATATTTAAAGAGTAGAGTAAATAGCATGCCGAAAGGTAAGCTATCCGAAGCAAGACTAGGACCAGTCATGATATTAAAGATCAATTTTGAAAGATTAACTGGCATAAAGCATAAGATGCAATAGATAAGAAAGGTGGTGCATCCTCAAGCATGATTAAACTCATCCGGTGAAGGTAAGATATTGTACATGATGATTTTGACAATTGCTTGAGATATATGAGCAAGTAAAGCCATATTTTTATTAACAAAAACAAAAAAGTCGGCTAGATCATGACAACTCAATTAATATCTATATTGTTCACCCTACGAAGGAGAACATCATCTTTTGCAGCCAAATTAGAATAAAATACCTTGATGATCTCAGGATACTAATTTTCATGGATAATCAAAAAGTTGTACCATCCAAGATCATCAAAGAGATCAGTTGATATTAGCTTGGAGGAAAGAAATTTTGATTTGGTATAAAGAGGAAATGAGGAAGAAGACGATGGGGTGAATAAGAAGTCGAAAACGAAGGTGGGTTTCAACAGATCTAGAGTTTTAAAAACCAATCCCATTATTTTACACTAGTTGTCGAATTCTCGAAAGTCCTGGTTGGTTTTTGATAACCAAAGATGAGAAACTCTGATTCTGAGCAAACAATATTTGGTTTTCGAAAGTTGGGTTTTAGCTTTCAAAAGCTGACATTTTGACACTTAAAAAAATTCTTTGAAAATTTTATGAAATTTTTAAATAAAATTTCCAAAAATATTTAAAAATAGACATAACTATGTATTATCAAAAATCAATCATATAAACTCAAAATTCAATTTTTTTTATCTTATTCACCAAATTCACATAGCAGTAAATACTTACATGAATAAAACTTAACAATTCAATATATGCACAGATTCAATTCACCTCAAATGTAGAAAAATATGTTAAAATCAAGTGGTTTAGTAGAAATATTAGCAAATTGCATATTAGTTGGTATATAATCAATCACAATATCACCTTTCTCATGATTTCTTAAAAAGTGAACTAATCTCATTGTATTTGGTTTTACTATGCTAATTTGCATTCTTTGTCATGTGTATCGTGCTCGTGTTGTCACATAAAATTGTGATGTGTTCAAATTGCAAATCATAGTATTGGAGGGTATGTTTCATCCACCAGAACTTATGCACAACAAGCTTCGACTGTAATATACTCTGCCTCGGCAGTTGAAAGAGCAACCGAATTTTGCTTTTTAGAAGACCACGAAACAAGATAATTTTCTAGAAATTAAAAAATCTCACTGGTACTCTTTTGGTCAACTCTATAATCGGCGTAGTCAGCATCCGAGTAAGTAGTCATTTCAAAGTGACCATTTTTGGATACCAAAAACTCATTTCAATCATTTCCTTTAGGTATTTGATGATACGCTTTACCGCACTTAGATGTGATTCTTTTAGACAAAATTGAAATCTAGCACATAAATAAACAATAAACATAATATCCGGTATACTAGCAATCAATTTAACGAATTTCCTATCACACTTCTATAAAGTTTAATTGTCAATATTTTTACCATTTTCATTTTTATCAAGTTTAATAGTAGTAGAAATAGGAGTCTTACTTGTTTTGGCATTTTCAAGTCCAAAGTTCTTGATCAACTCTTTTGTATATTTAGCTTGATTAAGAAATATCCATCACTTCTTTGTTTAATTTGAAGTCCAAGAAAGTAGTTGAGCTCATCTACCATACACATCTCAAACTCATCCTTTATGCAATTTTCAAATTCCTTGTATGAAAGTTTGTTAGTAGAACAAAAAATAATATTATTCATATAAATCTGAATAATCAATATATCATTCTTAACATGCTTAGTAAATAAGGTGGTATCAATTTTGCTTTTAGCAAAACCCATTTCCAATAGAAAATTACTAAGCCTCTCATACCTAGTTCTTGGAGTTTGTTTTAAACTGCAAAGAGTTTTTTCTAATTTGAATATATAGTCAGAGTGTGTCGGATCGATAAATCCGGGAGTTGTTCAACATACACCTCTTCTTCTATTTGTCCATTTAAAAATGCCCTGTTTACATCCATTTGATACAATTTAAATTTTTTATAGCATGCAAAAGCTAACATGCAGATGGCTTCCGACTGTGCAACTAGTGTAAAGGTTTTTCTCAAAATCAATTCTCTCGATTTAATTGTAATCTTGGGAAACTAATCTAACTTTTTTTCTAACTATATTGCTAGACTCATCTACCTTATTCCTAAGTACCCATTTAGTATCAATAATTGGTCTATCACTAGGTCTAGGAACAAGTTTTCTCACTTTGTTACACTCGAATTGGTTGAGCTTTTCTTACATAACAAGTAACCAGTATGAGTCTAATTCGCTTCATGTATATTCTTAGGTTCTATGTGTGATATAAAAGCTAGACTATCCCATAAATCATGAAGTTTAGATCTATTAGCAACTCTCTCAGATACATCATGGGTGATGAGCTCCTTGGGGTGACTAGAAACATTCCAGTCTTTTGGTAGCTGAAGGACTTCTTGTTGTTCTTGTACTCCTCATTTACCTCTTTTTCTTTATCAATTTTTCAGTAGATGTGTCCTTGATTGAAGTATTTTCAATTCTTTACCTGCAATCTCAACCTGTGTATCTGAAACATTCTTAACAAAAGAATTAGATTTCTCGAAGTTAACATGCATAGATTCTTCAATAGTTTAAGTGGATTTTATAAATAGTCTGATATTACGAATGGCAAGTGCACCAATGGCAAGTGCGCCTATCATTTACAAGTAATAAAGAAGTGAGTAAAGAATCGTTCCCACGAGGATTTATGTCTATTGAGTACCAAACAAAATTTTCCTAGTTTTATTTGAACAATTGATTAAAGAAATGATTAAGAATAAACTATTTAGCAAGAAACTAAAAGAGTTGATTTTTATAAGAGAAAAGTGATAGAGCAATTGATTTCGGCAAATATAATCAGATATAAAATTATGCTTGTGCTAGTTAATTCATACTACTCATGATAACAATCGAAAGTCCCTATCCTAATTAGTATTCTCTCTCAAACAACACTGATTCTATCTTTAATTTAATAGCCTACACTCTCTCGATTTAGTAAATTTACAAGTTAGAGGAAGCATTAAGCATGGTGGATCTTTCACACGTGATTGTTGGCCTGAAAGCCTTTCACCCTAGTTTTGATGATGACTAACTTATGAAGTTAAGTTTCTAATTATCTTGTGTTTACTAAGTTTTAGATATAGGTCAAGATCATTGTTGGTATTTAGCTTCTACATGAACTCAAAGTCGAGATTCGAAGCTAGCACGTGTTGATTTAAGAGCTCACGTATCAAGATCGCATCTAGTACTCAAGATAAAGTCTAACTCTATGGATCGTGTTTGGATCAAGTCGACTTGGAGAAGAAGGTTTACAAGAAGACTTGTATCTAGGTTTGTTTGTTTAGATGTTTGTTTAGATCTTTTGTAAGGATAGTTTAATTTTGAATTGCTCAAGTATTCACACATACACAAGTTTATAATTTGGTTTTCGTTTTAACCGTTTTAATTTCAAAAAGTTTATGTTTACTTGGTTTACACAAAACTCATAGAATCAAGTTTCAAGTTTTGTGTTTTGGCTTTTCAAGTATACATCCTTTATTTTCATGAATAGATTTCATCAAAAGAAGTTTATATGGTTTATATGTATATAGGATCTCATCCATATACATAGATGAATGCTTTAAAAAACTCATTTTGAGGTATCTAGTTATGTATTTAAGTTTTATTTTTATCAAAATTTATTTTGGTATTTATTGTCAAAAATAGGATATATCATTTACCATGTGTATTGGATTATATCCATACACATCATGCCTCAAAAGTGTTTCATTATCTTATTTTTGTATCTATACAAGTTTAGAAAAAATTGGATTTCTATTTCAAAGTTTTTGTTTTTGAAACATACGGTTTTGGTTTAAACCTTAAATTCTTTACCTCAAAAATAGTTCACATATTTGTAATATGTGTTGATTTTTGATCACATATATTTGAATTTCAAAGTATTTATGATTGTGCATGTGCATTGTACATTTTGTGTCACATATGTCACATTTTCTTCATTTATTTTTAAATAAAACTCTGCTTTTTAATGTGTTTTCATGTTCAATGGTATGCAGTATAATTAACGAAGAAAATGGAGAGATTGACAGATTTATTCAATTAAATCTAAATAATTTCAAAGATCAAGCAAATCAAGGGGATCAATTTAAATTTAAAGGTTTTAGAAGCTATCTTATCTGAAAACTGAATATATCAGATAAGATAATATCATCTAATTTCAAGGGAAAAATGGATTGTTTGAAGACCCTATCAATTTCGCCGAAGATAAATGGATATCTCATAATTTTAGAAGACAAATTGAAAATCCAAGAGGATAAATAGATAGAGAGAAAATCAATGGATGGGATAAAACAATCATATTTGGAGATAAGAATGAAATCCAAGTAAATTCAGAGTTCTAAATCAATTTAGACTCAGATTCAGACTGTATATGTTATAGTATTTTAATCATAACTTTTACTACCGAAACTCACATCTGATACTTCAAGATGATCCAGAAAGAAGACTTAAAGGGTTACAATTCTTATGTTAATAACTCTTTCTAATTTATCATTTGATAAGTGATATTCAGTAATCAACACGGCAACAAGTTGCAGATCAGAATTAAATTTCCTTATAATATTCTGGATAAATCAAATCAAGTTTGGCGATAAGGGGAGGATTCAAATTCAAAAATAGCCAGCTCCCCCTATTTCTTCACTCATCTCCGCTATCCATTTCTACCCTATAAATACCCCACACATCAGAGGCAGAGGGACAATTAAGCAGAGAGTAGAAGTTAGGCTATCTGTAGTTTGTAACCAAGATTTTTTGTTTTCTTTTATATAATTTTTGTTTTATTTATGTAACTAAGAGGAAATAAGAGTTTTATGGAGGAATGAGAGCAAAAGTTGTACTGAGAGTGACATCGGTGCAAGTAAGCTTTTTCTTTCATTGTTATTTGAACCAAATCGAAGTTTCTTTTCTTCTTATTTTTGTTTGCTTCCCTCTTCTGTGTTTGTGAATCCAAACGACTCCAATAGCCTCAAAGTTGCCTTGCCCTTGCAGGTGCCATTGATGCTTATGATGATGGATAGCAATTCATATGGTAGTGTAGCTTACCCCTTCATTTGTAGTGCAAATCGAGAATGGGAAAGATCCTATTTGTCATACTTCGCTCGCCTGCAAATAAAGGTACATCCTCGATACGAGTCAAAGGTAAGCTGGCGCCGAAGAGGTAAGTAAGTATTTTTTAGAGTTTAACTTTCTTTCTTTTAATTTTTAGTTTAGATCACCAACATCACCATCTCTCAACTTCATTCATTATTTTTCACTTTCTTTATACAAAATCATTTTCTATTTTTCTCCACCTTCTCAATCTACCACTTTCTTAACAATTTAACAGAACTTATTTTCTTTTTCTTTTAAAGAACTGAAAGAAGAACTTAACCATTTTTTGTGAACTAAAGAGAACTTACAAAAAGCTTGCATCGCTAGTCCCTCCTTGTGGATCACGACCCGCAAAGCCACTCGCTATAGCGATAGCATTGAACTCTTGCACTTCTGTTCTGTATTCCTGAAATTATGTATTTTCATGTGCAGCAGTGCAGGTTCCAACTCAATCAAATTTTGGCGCTGTTGCCGGAGAGGGATGATAAGTAATTCTCTTTTTAAATTTACATTTTGGTTAACTTTCTTCTTTGTTATTGGTGTGCAATGATATATATCAAGGAAAATTTTGCTGCATTGGATATAAGTGGCCCTGGACTCTGCTCAAGAAAGCAGAGCCAAGAAGCCCTCAAATTTACTGCATTCACACGGTAATCTAAGTGAACTACTAACCTGTATTTTTTTGCAGATTGGTTGAATTATAAAGCAAAATTTCTGTAACTATTTATTTCTTGTTTAACTCACTGTATATACTTCTAACCTCAATAGTAATTGATGTTTGTTAAATACTAAAAACGGTTTAGATTTTGCATTTAGGCACGTGTCTAATTCGTTTATATTTTACATTACTATTGAAGAGTGCTGGAGCAAAGGTACGTGTGCATAGCATGTAGTATAGGAACACTTTTGAATTATTTACGTTGCTTAAGTGTTGCTTTTCTTGTACACATTGTACTAAATTGATTTAAGAGCTTGTTCTATAAACATGATAAGGTGGGAAAGTCATTACTCTCGCTTAGTGCACAAACAATCTCTTCACTCACTAACTCAAACCTAATTAAAATTGAGTAGACGTTGGCCGGGACATCTTGAACTTAATAGCAGATGACCTAAGGGAGACGTTGATTAGAATTTGACTCTTGCCAAATTGGTATCAAAGGTTGGGGGTTGATGAGGCGAAACCTCGAAGAACAGTAGTTTGGCATAATTAGGCCCGTTGCTTAGGCACGGATACCTCCCACTAATTTTGCCCCTGTCTGGCCGATTAACTTGTGGTCAGATTCTGCAATATACCTCCCAGTGGATAGTCTAACCAGTTAGGAGTCGTTCAGGTCTAAGATCTACCCTGACATAAGCTAGATTTTTCTCTTTTGTGTATTTGTTTGTTTTTATTTATTTGTTTTTGAAATTTCTTGTGTGATATGGCTTATAACAACATTTTTTCTAGTTATAATGATAATCCATATTACACCCCCAACCTCTTTTGACTCGGACATTACCAACCTGGCATATCATAACTTTAACCAACCTAGTGTGCCGGATTGGTCTTACCTGAATCAATACATACCCCAGTCACAATATTATGGACAAGACTGGAATAATCATCACTCCTCTTCACATAGTCAATGGGGATACAACTCTCCCGAGTCATATTGTCAACAACCATTCTAACATTCAGCCTATAATTTTTCTAGTCGTGATCAACCAATAGAAGAAAAATCTTAGGTTATGAAAAGTGTAGAAGCCATGATTGAGTCCCAAGAATAAAAGCTGAAAATGATGGACTCACAATTCCCACAAGACTCTCAAATCCAAGATCCTTACTCCCTGTTCCAAGTCTCACAACAAGAAGAAGAACCTATGGACTCAGATATGTGTATGAAAAACCTGATTCAGCCTAAAAATAATTTTTTCCAATATATCGATAGGGTAGAAGCACAAATGAGTCGTTATATTTACATAGTGAAAGATAAGATGAGGAAACTCTACCTAACACATATTCGACCATTCCCGATTGCCCTAACCATATTGATAGGAACGGAGAATCTTGGTGTCTTGGAGACTTTGATCAAGACTCAATTTCATCACACAAATTTGAACTTGACTAATTCCAAATCTTGGACAAATTGGCAAGTTTTCTATTCAATAAGATTGAACTTGAATGTGAATGTGACCCTGATCCCAAACCTTGTGATTCAGTTTCCATCATCGAATCTATGTTGATTCCGGTATCCTCACCCAATTTGGACCAATTTTTAGAGCCAATATTTATTTCCGTGCCCATAGATCTAGAAATTGAATTACCAATTTTGAATAGTCACATTCTATTGAAAGGAAAAGAATGTGAAGTTCAATTATTTGATTTGGACTTAGCTCTTGAATCAAAACCGACTCTTGAACCCAAAGTTAATTTTTCCGAGTTAGTATTAGTTACAAAACCTATCACTCTTGAGTCCAAGTCAACCATTCCACCTAGTTACATTCTTGGACACAGGTATAGACCATGATGAATCCGTGATGATTTTTCAAGACTGGTCATGTAAAGGGAATAAGTTTCATGATAGGATCTTTCATGATCCTATTCATATTGGGGACTGTAAATATGTAAATAGAAAAGAGATCAATAAAGAGGGTTCTGTGAACCACCACATTATCTTGATTCGGTAGTAACGCTTAGCCTAATCCGACCACCATCGGAACTACCACCTTAAGGTAATATTTTCCTTCCCTTTCTTCTTTTTCATGTATTTATGCATTCATTGAGGACAATGCATGAGATAGGTGTGGGAAAGGGTTCTAACATAACATAGGTTTTCTATTTATTTAAATAAAATAAAAAAATTAACATTTTCTTTGCCTTTAAAAACTTTTGAAAAGAGGAACAATATTTTGACATATTTTTTCTAAGAAATTAAGTTAATTTTAAGTAATAAAAAAATCATAATTAGTATTTCTTATACTAGGTCAAAATAAGATTATTTGTTTGATTTCTAGGATTAGAAAGAAAACTTGCAAAAGTAATTTAGTTTTGATCTATACCTTGATGAATATGCAACCTTTAACACTTACACATTTAGGGTTCAAAATAAAGATTCTTATGCCTTATTAATATATATATATATATATATATATATATATATATATATATATATATATATATATATATATATATATATATATCAAAAATCTTCTGATTAAGTATTTGTGCCTTATAAAGCATAAGTATTCACGTCTAAAAACGACCCATATAATAAATTTTTAGTTTTGTGGCCTTATTTACTCGAGTCCTTAAGTCCTTGGGGTGTTTCTCACCCGATGCCCTAAGACCGTCTGGTTTGGGTGTCACTGACTAATTGTTACATGGGCAGATTAGAAAGCCTAATAGAACTAAAGAATAATACCACCAAAAATATCAAAAAAGAAAATAAGGCATAAGAGTTAGAGTTAAAGAACCCCAGGTCCAAAATTTTATGGTCACAAAGGTGCATATATTCTAGGGTAAAGTAATAGACTAGATGAAAAAATACAAGTTTAACCTCTTACCTTGATTGATAATAAGTTTTTGAATAGAGACTAAGTTTAAGAAGGAAAAATTATGTTTTCCTTTAATTTACGACTACTTGAACTCTTACAATAATACTTCAAATATTTTTTTCAAAATACTTTTAAAAAAATACTAAATCATTATTTTTCTTTCTTCATGGATTTTGTTGGTGTAATCCACTAAAAACCCCAACCAGATAAAACTCGTCCTCTAAAGGTAATTTAGAGGTTTAATGGCTTGTTGCACATGCTAAGTGCAACTGTGATTCCTACGAAAGTGAGTTAGGTTAGCTCTACTTTTTATTTTGCTTGAGGGTGAGCAAAAGATAAGTATGGGGGTGTGATTGTGCACGTGCTTGCACATTTTCTATCACATATGTCACATTTTTTATTTATTTTTAAATTAGACTCTACTTTTTAATGTATTTTCATGTTCAGTGGTATGCAGCGTAATTAACGAAAGAAATGAAGAGATTGACAAATTTATCTAATTAAATCCAAAAAATTAAAAAGATCAAGCAAATCAAGGGGATCAATTTAAATCCAAAGGTTTTAGAAGCTTTCTTATCTGAAAACTGGATATATCAGATAAGATAATATCATCTAATTTAAACAGAAAATGGATTGTTTGAAGACCCTATCGGTTTCGCTGAAGATAAATTAATATCTTATCAAATTCTAGAAGCCAAATTGAAAATTTAAGATGATAAATGGATAAAAAGAAGATCAATGGATGAGACGAAGCAATCATATTTAGAGATGAGAAAATCCAAGTAAATTCGGAGTTCTAAATCAATTTAGACTGTATACATTTTAGTATTTTAATCATAACTTTCGCTACCAAAACTTAAATCTGATTATTTAAAATGATCCATAAAGAAAACTTAAAGGGATACAATTCTTATGTTGATCATTCTTTCCAATTCTATCATTTGGTAAGTGATATTCAGCAGTTAACACCCCAACAACTGCAGATCAGAATTGAATTTTTACATAAATTCTGGATAAATCAAATAAGATAAGGGGAGGATTCAAATTCAGATATAGCCAGCTCTCCCTATCTCTTCACTCATCTCCCCTATCCATTTCTACCCGATAATACCCCACATATCAGAGGCAGAGGGAAATCAAGCAGAGAATAGAAGTTAGTCTACTGTAGTTTGTAACTTCATTTTTTTTTAAAATTTTTGTAACTGAGGGGAGAGAAAAGTTTCATAGAGAAATGAGAGCAAAGCTTGTACTGAGGGTGATACCGGTATAAGTAAGTCTTTTTTATTATTATTTGAATCAAATCGAAGTTTCTTTTCTTCTTTACTCTTGTTTTTGTTTGCCTCCCTCTTTTGTGTTTGTGAATCCAAATGACTCCGATAGTCTCGAAGTTACCTTGGCCTTACAAGCGCCGTTGATGGCTTATGGTGATGGATAGCCATTCATATGGTAGTGTAGCTTGCCCCTTCATTTCGTAGTGTAAATCAGGAATGGGGAAGATCCTATTTGTCATACTTCGCTTGCCTTCAAATAAAGGTATATCGTCGATACAAGTCAAAGGTGCTTGCAGGCGCCGAAGAGGTAAGTAATTATTTTTTAGAGTTTAACTTTTTTTTTAATCATTAGTTTAGATCATCAACATCACCATCTCATAACTCCATTCATTATTTTTCACTTTCTTTATACAAAATTATTTTCTATTTTTCTTCACCTTCTCAATCTACCACTTCCTTAACAATTTAACAGAACTTAATTTTCTTTTCTTTTAAAGAACTGAAAGAAGAACTTTAACTATTTTTTATGAACTAAGGAGAACTTACAAAAATCTTCCATCGCTGGTCCCTCCTTGTAGATCACGAACCGCATAGTCACTCGCTATAACAGTAGCATTGAACACTTGCACTTCTATTCTGTATTCCTAAAATTCTATATTTTCTACGTGCAGGTTGCAACTCAATCAATTTACATGAACTTATTTTTGTTAATTTTATGGGATTTTATTGTAATTTATGGGTGTTTTAAAGTCCTATTTTTCAACCCTATATATCCTGGTAACGCGCACAGGCCATTTGCCCTTGGCTCGGTCGACTGAGCGGTTGACTATAGCAAGGCACGTTTGATTGAGTGGTCAATCAACTGGATCAACCCAAGTCTCAGGTTGCCTCAGTCGACCGAACAGTCGACCGAAAAGTCGACCGACAGAGAAGTTTATTCTCTATCCCTTGGGGACGATCAACCGAGCGATCGACCGCCCCCAATGGTCAAAAAATCGAACGTTGGCTGGTTGATCGGTTGATCAACCAACATGCCTGTCTGGCCTGGTTTTGAGCCCCAACGACTAGTTTTTGGAGACCCTATAAATATGGGTTCTCTTGGCCAGTATTCACCAAGATTTTTCAAGAGCAAAGTTCCTATCTTCCTAAGAGTTTTTCTGCAAGTTTTTAAACAAGTTTTAGAGCTTCAAAATCAAAATCTATATTTGTTTTCAATCTTTTGAAAAATCAAAGAAAATCAAGTTTTGAAAAATCTTGTTTTGCTCTTCAATTTCCTCATCAATTAAGAAGTTTTTTCCAAGTATTTTTCTTTATTTTTTTTAAACACTTTATTTTACTTACATACTTGAGCTCTTCATTGCAAATCTATCCTCTAGGATCTTGTTTGTGAGAGGTGTTTTGTTTGTGATCCTTTGAGATCACTAAGTTATTGTTTGTGATCTTTGTGATCACCAAGTTGTAATCTTTCTTTGCTTTGCGCCTACCCTCTTATGTAGAGGTGTGAGAGTTGGAGTTGTGTACTCTGTTGAAACTTGTTTTGATGAAGACTTTTGTGAAGCATTTCATTTGGAGCTCTAACACACGACGAATCAAGAGTTCTTCATGATCAAGACTGCCCAAAGAGAGTTGATATGATGTGGTTTGTAATTGTAAAATAGCATGTCAAAAGCCTTGATCTACACACACAAATCATGTCTATATAGTCGACTTATAACTCCTTATAGTCGACTAATATTCTTGGTAGTCGACTAACCCAAACACCCTAGTCGACTAATCATGTGTCCAAAAGAAACCCAACTCTCTGTTTGTGCATTAGTCGACTTGACAGTCAAATATAGTCGACTAATAGCATTTGTAGTCGACTAATCCCTTGACCCTAGTCGACTAATCACTGGTCCAGTCGACTTAAAGTTAGTTACAGTCGACTTGATTCAGTTATACAGAAAACTGTCACTCGAACTTGACTTGACCTAGTCGACTTATAGTCAAACCTAGTCGACTACTCTTTGGAAAATTGCCTAATATAGTCGACTAACTCAAAGGGCAAGTCAACTATAGGCAGTTTCTGACTGTTGGACAGTTTTTCTTATCTGGTTTTTTGTGCAACGTTTTCCAACGTTTCAAACATTTGAATTGCACCTGTAACTACCCTAACTTACTCTAGTGTGCATCTATATAAAGGGTAGTTAAACCAAAGGCCATCTACCAATCCAAATCTTCAGTTTTCTAGATTAAAAATTCTGCCAAACCTGAAAACTGATTCCAACTTCTGTTCTTCACCAAAATTCAATTCCTTTGTGAAGTTCTCTAAAGTTTCTCCTATACTAGACCTTGTCCATGTTCATACACAATACCAAGGCTTATAGGAAAGTGTTATAATTCTCAAAGCAATCATTGTACATGGGTGGCTTCTTGGTGTAGAGGCAGTTGTACAAGGTGAAGTGTGTTCTCTTGGTTGAAGAGAAGGTGTTCTCTTGGTGGAAGAGAAGGTGTACACATTTGGCAAAGCGGATTTGTCAAGTGGTGTGCATGGTTGTGATTTTGGGTGTACAAAATCAAGGATAAAGGAAAATCTCAAGCGGGTGGCTTGGGGACTGGATGTAGGTCACGAGGACCGAACTAGGATAAATCTCTCGTGTTCGCGTTTTTCTAAACTTTTCTGAGATTTACTTTCCTTTATTGCAAGTTTATTTATTTTTTTACCTTAATCCTTCTTTGTTTAGTTTTGTGTTGACTTTGTATTTTAGATTCATAAGTGCCAACAGAGAAAGTTTCACAATTGGCATAAGAGCAGGAACTACATTTGGCATCATATCGGGACCAACATTTGGTATCAGAGCCCTGCATACCCTGAACCGGCATACAAGCCCTGCATACCTAATCAACAACAAGGATGGCAACGGAGTTTTCATCATCCCAATTCAAGAAGGACATTCTACACAACGTCCACCGCTATTTGACGGATCCAACTACAATTATTGGAAGTGTAGAATGAAGATCTATTTGCAATCGCTCAACTATGAACTTTGAAACATCGTAGAAGCATCGTACACCAAGCTAACAACCAACTACAACGCTTGGAGTGAGGATCAAAAGAAGAATGCAAATCTTGACGCCAAAGCGATGAATGCCTTGTTCCGTGCATTAACCAAAGAAGAGTTCAACAGAGTGTCAATAGCCACTTCTGCACATCAAATATGGCATACTCTTCAGGTAACACACGAAGGCACAAGTAAAGTTAAAGAGTCTAAAATATCTGTTCTTGTCCACAGGTTTGAATTATTCAAAATGGAGGAGAATGAAACCATATCAGAAATGATTACAAGATTCACCGACATTACCAATACATTAGCATCCCTTGGAAAGGACTACACCCAAGTTGAAAGAGTTCGTAAGATCCTTCGTGCACTCACACCAGAATGGGAGAAGAAGACAACCGCTATTGAAGAAGCCAATGATCTCTCAACTTTGTCGTTAGAAAACCTAATCGGTAATCTAATGGCATATGAAGTGCAACTAGAAGAAAGAAAGAAGGAGGAACGACAACACCACTGAAAGAAAAAAGAAATTGCCTTCCATGCATCTTCCGACATGGACGATTCCAATGACGATGAAGAGGAGATGGCAATGCTTTCAAAGAAATTCAGGCGATTCTTAAAGTAAGGTAAATTCAAATGCTTTAATTGCAATAAACTAGGTCATATGAAGATGGATTGCCCATTGCTTAAGAATAAAGGCAAATACCTGAGCAAAAAGTTCAGAAAGAAGAAAAACTACGAAGCATCATCAGAAAACAGTGATTCCTCTTCCTCTGATGAAGAAGAAACCACTGAACGTGTCAACCTATGTTACATGGCCCTAGAAGATGATGAGGTATCATTTACTGAACTTTCTGATGCATTTCATGAATTGTTTAATGATCTGAAAAATGAAAAACTGAAAAATAAAGTTTTATCAAAAGAAAATGAAAAACTTTTAAATGAAAATTCATGTTATGCTTTACAAGTATCTTCTATAAATTCTCAACAAGATGAGTTTGAAAAAGTCATATCATCTTTGAAAAATGATAATGAGAAGTTTATAAAAGAGAACATTTTTCTTAAAAAGGAAACTGAGTCTTTAAATAAAAGGATTTCTATTTTAGATAAAGATATTTCAGTTTTCAAAAAGAAATATGAAGATATTTTGCAAAATATGACTAAGTTCAATCAAGGAAAAGAAAAATTGAATGATTTGTTATCTTTTCAAAACTTGTCACATAATCATTATGGTATTGGATATAATGAAAATTCTTCATATGTTAGTAATCCATATGTGAAAAGAAAGTCTAATCATGTTTCAAAAAGAATTAAGAAAAATAAGTTTATATGGATTCCTAAGAATTTAAGTATTCATGATAATAATACATATATTACATCATACATTCATGATATATGTGATTCATGCAACTATGTGTATACTAACAGGTGGAAACCAAATTCTAAATGGATTTGGACTCCTAAAGGTTAATATGTTCTTTTATGTTTGGTACCATCTAACGTTTATCTTGCAGGTACCATATAAAAGTTGATAAGAACACACACACACACACACACACACACACATATATATATATATATATATATATATATATATTTAATAATATATTTTTTGCAAGGGGAGAACAAAGTCTTTTCATATTTGTTATAACCTAATTTCTGCAGGGGGAGCACTTGTGCACACAAAGCGTCATCATCAAAAAGGGGGAGAATGTTGAACTTGTTTTGATGAAGACTTTTGTGAAGCATTTCTTTTGGAGCTCTAACACACGACGAATCAAGAGTTCTTCATGACAAGACTGCCCAAAGAGAATTGATATGATGTGGTTTGTAATTGTAAAATAGCATGTCAAAAGCCTTGATCTACACACACAAATCATGTCTATATAGTCGACTTATAACTCCTTATAGTCGACTAATATTCTTGATAGTCGACTAACCCAAACACCCTAGTCGACTAGTCATGTGTCCAAAAGAAAACCCAACTCTCTGTTTGTGCATTAGTCGACTTGACAGTCAAATATAGTCGACTAATAGCATTTGTATGTAAGATCACCTAGAGGGGGGGTGAATAGGTGATGGCAAATCTAATGATCACTTATGAACAAATAATGCGGAATTAAAACTAAGATGACCAAATTAAACTTCTTTTAATTAAACACTTATGTATAACACAAGAGTGTTGCCGAATTCCCCTTGCGAGGCTCTGGACAAACTCCTCTAGATTCCCCTTGAATGGGTTGAGGTGCCGCGTTGGCTCTCTTGGTTGAATACAAGTGTTAGCAACAATCCCACGCAAGTATATATCAAATATGCACAAGGGTATATCAAGCATGTAAAGTAAATACAATGTAAGTAATGCAAGATATAATAGAGACAAAAAGAGTAAGAGAGAAAGAGTGAGCAATCGCAAACACAAAGGGTTTGTTTCGAGGTTCGAGCACACTTGCTCTACATCCCCGCCTTCGACACACGAAGGATTTCCACTATGCACGATCCAACCGGATCTCTCCTTGGTGCCGCAACACCTACAAGCCCTCGGACTCCCAAAGTCCCTTACACACCACAAGCCCACCGGCTCGTCGAGGCCGCACCTCAAGCTACAAGAGTTCGCACCCGAACCCTAAACAACCACGAGCACACTTGCCCGTCTCCTCAAAGTACAAGATGAAATCTTGGTGATCTAAACACTTGATCACCTACAAAAACTCTCACTACAACACCTATAGGATGAATAGCTCAATGGATGCTCAAGTGTAGTGTGAGAAATCAAGGAAAGAACTTTTGATGGAAAACTCAAGAAATCACAATAAACACTCTCTTGATAAAATCCCTTTTGATAGGAAATAATGGCACTCTATTTTGTGGAGAAAACTCTGCTAAAAGAATGGAAATAACTGGATAAAAGCTCTCCTAAAATTTTGGCTCAAAACAATGACAAAACCCCCTTTTATAGAGGTCAGAAAAATCTGACCGTTGGGGTCTGTCAGAGCTGCCGGTCGACCGCCCGGTCGACCGGTAACGGTCAAAAATCTGACCGTTACAGCCTCCGGTCGACTGGCCCGGTCGACCGAGAAGAACAGAGAGCACTGCTCTCAGTTCCGGTCGACCGGCCCGGTCGACCGCACAAAACTGCCAGACGTGCACAGTTTTGTGCACGTCGGTCGACCGGCCCGGTCGACCGACCTCTGTGCAATGGGTTAACTTAGAGCACAGTTTTGAGGTCTAAAACTTTCGAATTTGGGAATAAGTATATAGGATGAATTTGTAGATATTGAAGTCTTCTTTCTAATGCAATTTAAATCAAATCAATCTCAATTCGGAATTGAAAGTTATCAATAAAATACTAAACGATATCAAATCAGAAACTGAAAACTATTTTTCAGACTTCAACCCAATATTTGACATTCTTAACATTTAAGTCAGAAGATGATTATTGAATATTAAATGTAGCTCTGAAAGTCATCTTTAAAATTCAATATAAATCATGTTAATTGAATATAGGAATCAAAAGTTATGACTAGAAAACTAAAAGTGTGTCGAGCAGATCAGCAGGACGGACGAGAGTTCTAAAAAGGTTTTGGTTAAAAACACATGTATATTTGAAACTCCAAAAGCTAAAACGGTATTTTTCTAAAACTAAAAATCTTTTATGAAAACACATAAATCAAGAGTGTGTGTGTGATATGAACTTGAGCAATCCACCAACTATCTATCCTTTACATTTTAACTAAAACAAACAAAAATCTTATACCTAGACACAAGTCTTCATCTTCTTGAAGTCTTCCCTTGAAGTCTTCTCATCTTCTTGACTTGGTCCACATGCAATCCACCGAGCTCATCTCTAGATGTGGTCTTGATGCATAGGCTCGTGAATCGACCGGTGCTAGCTTCCAACTTGACATTTTATCCTTTGTTGAAGCTCCACACCTACTAAGATCTTGATAAGGAATCTGTCACTAATTAAACACAAGATCATTAGTAAACATAACTTCATGAGTTGATCATCATCAAAACTAGGGTGATAGGCCTTTGGGCCAACAATCTCCCCCTTTTTGATGATGACAAAACTCATGAAGTTATATATGCATGGATTAAAGTAAAGCTTCAAAGAAGCTCCCCCTTAACTCATGCATATCAAATAAATGATAAAGATATGACAATGAAGCACATGACATGTATGCAAATGAATGGAGATAACACAAAAACAAATCTTTTTCTCCTATTATTTGCAAACCAATACAAAAAAAACATATAAGCATAACTAACAGGAAGACAAATACTTCTCCCCCTTAAGTAAAGAAAACATGCATATATACTCAAATACTTCTACCCCTTTTTGTCAATCATCAACAAAGGGTTCAAAGTAAAATCAAATCAAAAAAAAAAATTTCTCCCCTTTTTTGTCAAAAACAAAGAAATAAGGAGGGGTATACAAATCAACCAATAAAGATTTATATGCGATATACATTCATGAAGAGGAAGACGTTAAGTTAGCTTCCCTACAATGTGCATTGCATGAAAGAGGGATGTGAAGCCCTAATTCACACAACACAACTATGTAATGCATAGAAGGAGATGTGAAGCTCCCCCTACACACGTATATCATATAAAGAAGAGATGTTAAGCTCCTCAATTTATAATATACTCAACATGAATCTATATGTAAGAGAGATGTTAAGCTCTCCTTGCATATAGGAAATACAAAACAAAACATTTTTAATTTTTCTTTATCAAAACAAAATTTTGAACTTTTCCCAATAAAACAATTTTGAACCAATCATAATTTGTAATTTTGATACTAATAGAAAATAGCACTTGAAGATGTGTGATATCAAGTTATCATTGCAAAAAAAAAAATTTTTTTGTTTCAAACATATTGATATCAATTGTAATCATATAACAAATTTGAAGTTGAGGCCTATTGATACCAAATGAAAGATCTAAAATAAAATCTTTTTATTTTTCATAAGCTTATGCATAGCTAATATAAGGTGTGAACTTAGCATAAACTTTTTGTGCTTTTAAGAATGTAAATCAATTGTAAAGCAGGCACAAGAAAATCATATATATGTATGTGAATAGATAAGACCAATTTGAAAATTAGGGCATACATATATAGGAACCAAAATGTGAGTAATATACCAATTATAAAATTAACACTGTAAATCATGTATATACTCATAACCAAAAATTGGTAGGTTTAAAAGATAGTTATGTTTAAGCACTACCAAAATTTGAAGAATAAATAACTAGTTATAAATAATTTTTGAAAAACTAGTTAAAGATCCTTCAAAAACATGAAATCATATGTTATTCATGAATTATACTAAATACATACAAGTTTAAGCACGCATAGTCCATAAAGCTCAAAAATTATTTTATAAAAGATGAGTGTTCAAAGGTTATGTAAATGGTATTTTCATGAAAATAGAAAGTGAAGCATGAATCTCATGAAAATCTTATTTTTCATCTTAAAACAAATCATATATTTTTCATAAAGCATTGCTAAATACATAAAGATTTAATCACTCATGGTCTATAAAGCTCAAAATATTTTGTATCATAAAGATGAGTGTTCAAAAGATCATGTAAATAGCATTTTTATGAAAATAGTCATTCAAGCTCAAAAAGATCATAAATCACATTTTGTTGTACAAATCAAAAACATGAAAAATCATTTTTTTATTATTATTTATTTAAAATACTAATCTTCATGGTATATGTATGATTTATCCAATTCTAACAATATGCATACATATCCCAAATATGAAAAGAGTCCAATATATATTGCATGAAGGCAAGTGACTCAAGGGTATACATGTATATTTATTAGATTTGAATTAAACACACATATACATGAAGTAAGATCAAAGATAGGCATAACAAGTATAAATGACCGAATCATCAAAACTAGCCTATACACATGCATATAGTGGATACAAATGAGCATGAAGTTCAAATATATATGAGTCAATTGTAGTTCACTATTCATATATGTATAAATGCAAGTTTTGACATATTCTACATTTAAGCATGTAAATGCCACATGAAGCACCCAAAAAAATATGAACATGCTACATGATACATGAAATTAAAAGCATGTGCATAAAAGAAATAGAAGTTTAGAAATTGTTACCAACTCCAAAGTTCCTAGCATGGTGGTTGACCCACCAAAATTCCTTGATAGCAATGCATCCAAAAGTTTGTCCATCATGTCCATTGCATCCGCTATCAAGGCACCAATCCTCTCACGTTTTGTGAGAGCCCTCACCTACATCAAAATCAAAAGGTGGGGGTTTTGGTACCCATACTTTCTTGGGTCCTTTGGGGTTAGCTTTATTATAAGGATCCCAAAATCTATTATACTTAGCAAAATATAAATGTGGTTTCTTATCAAAACAATATTTTGCTAAATGGCCTTTGCGGCCACAATGTGTACATACGTACACATTAGCATGATGCTTATGAGTGTGATTGTGATCGTGTTGTGCAACATAAGCATGATGTGTATGTGCATGAGCATGTGGAACTTGTTTCTTTTGAAACAAGGATTCCAATCTAGTATGATTGAATGCACATGTGCTCAAATTAGAGCTCAAATTTTCTATCTTATTTTTCAAATTCTTAATCTCATTAGTTGTGGCATGTAAAGCATGGTGAGATAAAGAATCATTTTTCTTTTTCTTTTGAAAAACATTATCCTTTTCTTTTTCAACAAATTTTCTTTTCAAAGATTTATTTTCTTGAAAAACATCTTCCTTTTGTTTTTCCACCAAATCAATCTTATTTTTCAAAATCATATTTCCTTCACATAAATCATTCATTTTTGCAAGTAAGGAAATATTTTCATTTTTCAAATCCTCTTTTTCCTTTTCTAAGCATGCAATGTTATTTCTAAATGAGTCTTGTTCTATATGCATGCAATCAAGTTCCTTTTTCAAATTTTTATTATTCTTTTTAATCATGTCATATTTTTCAAGCAATAGATGACAAAAGGTAGATAGCTCATCATATGACATGTCCTCATCATCGGATTCGGAATTTACCTCAAGCGGGTTATCCCCTTGGACCATGTAGCATACGTTGGAGGTGTCGCTTCCAACGTCCGAATCACTCCCCGCATAGTATTGATCATTTTCACCAAGGGAGATGAGGGTGTTCCACACTACAAAAGCCGAGTCAAGATTAGTTAACTTAGACAAATAATCATCATCTAAGCTAGATACTAAAGCATGTAGGGCCTTTGCATTAGCCTCAATGTTCTTACCATTTAAGCAATATTCTTTATTGATTGTGGCAAGATATACACTAAGGCCAAATCCTTTGAGGAACAAAGACATCTTAACCTTCCAAATTTGGATGTTAAGGATGTCAAAGGTGGGTGGTGACATGAAGTCCATGGTGTGTGTACAAAATATTGTGATTAGCCTAAGGGAGGATCTTTAACTCTAGGTTGTTAGACCCAATATCAAGAGCACTTGGCTCTGATACCAATTGTAAGATCACCTAGAGGGGGGGTGAATAGGTGATGGCTAATCTAATGGTCACTTATGAACAAATAATGCGGAATTAAAACTAAGATGACCAAATTAAACTTCTTTTAATTAAACACTTATGTATAACACAAGAGTGTTGCCGAATTCCCCTTGCGAGGCTCTGGACAAACTCCTCTAGATTCCCCTTGAATGGGTTGAGGTGCCGCGTTGGCTCTCTTGGTTGAATACAAGTGTTAGCAACAATCCCACGCAAGTATATATCAAATATGCACAAGGGTATATCAAGCATGTAAAGTAAATACAATGTAAGTAATGTAAGATATAATAGAGACAAAAAGAGTAAGAGAGAAAGAGTGAGCAATCGCAAACACAAAGGGTTTGTTTCGAGGTTCGAGCACACTTGCTCTACATCCCCGCCTTCGACACACGAAGGATTTCCACTATGCACGATCCAACCGGATCTCTCCTTGGTGCCGCAACACCTACAAGCCCTCGGACTCCCAAAGTCCCTTACACACCACAAGCCCACCGGCTCGTCGAGGCCGCACCTCAAGCTACAAGAGTTCGCACCCGAACCCTAAACAACCACGAGCACACTTGCCCATCTCCTCAAAGTACAAGATGAAATCTTGGTGATCTAAACACTTGATCACCTACAAAAACTCTCACTACAACACCTATAGGATGAATAGCTCAATGGATGCTCAAGTGTAGTGTGAGAAATCAAGGAAAGAACTTTGATGGAAAACTCAAGAAATCACAATAAACACTCTCTTGATAAAATCCCTTTTGATAGGAAATATTGGCACTCTATTTTGTGGAGAAAACTCTGCTAAAAGAATGGAAATAACTGGACAAAAGCTCTCCTAAAATCTTGGCTCAAAACAATGACAAAACCCCCTTTTATAGAGGTCAGAAAAATCTGACCGTTGGGGTCTGTCAGAGCTGCCGGTCGACCGCCCGGTCGACCGGTAACGGTCAAAAATCTGACCGTTACAGCCTCCGGTCGACTGGCCCGGTCGACCGAGAAGAACAGAGAGCACTGCTCTCAGTTCCGGTCGACCGGCCCTGTCGACCGCACAAAACTGCCAGACGTGCACAGTTTTGTGCACGTCGGTCGACCGGCCCGGTCGACCGACCTCTATGCAATGGGTTAACTTAGAGCACAGTTTTGAGGTCTAAAATGTTCGAATTTGGGAATAAGTATATAGGATGAATTTGTAGATATTGAAGTCTTCTTTCTAATGCAACTTAAATAAAATTAATATCAATTCGAAATTGAAAGTTATCAATAAAATACTAAATGATATCAAATCAGAAACTGAAAACTGTTTTTCAGACTTCAACCCAATATTTGACATTCTTAACATTTAAATCAGAAGATGATTATTGAATATTAAATGTATCTCTGAAAGTCATCTTTAAAATGCAATATAAATCATGTTAATTGAATATAGGAATCAAAAGTTATGACTAGAAAACTAAAAGTGTGTCGAGCAGATCAGCAGGACGGACGAGAGTTCTAAAAAGGTTTTGGTTAAAAACACATGTATATTTGAAACTCCAAAAGCTAAAACGGTATTTTTCTAAAACTAAAAATCTTTTATGAAAACACATAAATCTAGAGTGTGTGTGTGATATGAACTTGAGCAATCCACCAACTATCTATCCTTTACATTTTAACTAAAACAAACAAAAATCTTATACCTAGACACAAGTCTTCATCTTCTTGAAGTCTTCCCTTGAAGTCTTCTCATCTTCTTGACTTGGTCCACATGCAATCCACCGAGCTCATCTCTAGATGTGGTCTTGATGCATAGGCTCGTGAATCGACCGGTGCTAGCTTCCAACTTGACATTTTATCCTTTGTTGAAGCTCCACACTTACTAAGATCTTGATAAGGAATCTGTCACTAATTAAACACAAGATCATTAGTAAACATAACTTCATGAGTTGATCATCATCAAAACTAGGGTGATAGGCCTTTGGGCCAACAATCTCCCCCTTTTTGATGATGACAAAACTCATGAAGTTATATATGCATGGATTAAAGTAAAGCTTCAAAGAAGCTCCCCCTTAACTCATGCATATCAAATAAATGATAAAGATATGACAATGAAGCACATGACATGTATGCAAATGAATGGAGATAACACAAAAACAAATCTTTTTCTCCTATTATTTGCAAACCAATACAAAAAAAAACATATATGCATAACTAACAGGAAGACAAATACTTCTCCCCCTTAAGTAAAGAAAACATGCATATATACTCAAATACTTCTCCCCCTTTTTGTCAATCATCAACAAAGGGTTCAAAGTAAAATCAAATCAAAAAAAAAAAATTTTCTCCCCCTTTTTGTCAAAAACAAAGAAATAAGGAGGGGTATACAAATCAACCAATAAAGATTTATATGCGATATACATTCATGAAGAGGAAGACGTTAAGTTAGCTTCCCTACAATGTGCATTGCATGAAAGAGGGATGTGAAGCCCTAATTCACACAACACAACTATGTAATGCATAGAAGGAGATGTGAAGCTCCCCCTACACACGTATATCATATAAAGAAGAGATGTTAAGCTCCTCAATTTATACGATACTCAACATGAATTTATATGTAAGAGAGATGTTAAGCTCTCCTTGCATATAGGAAATACAAAACAAAATATTTTAATTTTTCTTTATCAAAACAAAATTTTGAACTTTTCCCAATAAAACAAATTTTGAACCAATCATAATTTGTAATTTTGATACCAATAGAAAATAGCACTTGAAGATGTGTGATATCAAGTTATCATTGCAAAAAAAAAAATTTTTTGTTTCAAACATATTGATATCAATTGTAATCATATAACAAATTTGAAGTTGAGGCCTATTGATACCAAATGAAAGATCTAAAATAAAATCTTTTTATTTTTCATAAGCTTATGCATAGCTAATATAAGGTGTGAACTTAGCATAAACTTTTTGTGCTTTTAAGAATGTAAATCAATTGTAAAGCAGGCACAAGAAAATCATATATATGTATGTGAATAGATAAGACCAATTTGAAAATTAGGGCATACATATATAGGAACCAAAATGTGAGTAATATACCAATTATAAAATTAACACTATAAATCATGTATATACTCATAACCAAAAATTGGTAGGTTTAAAAGATAGTTATGTTTAAGCACTACCAAAATTTGAAGAATAAATAACTAGTTATAAATAATTTTTGAAAAACTAGTTAAAGATCCTTCAAAAACATGAAATCATATGTTATTCATGAATTATACTAAATACATACAAGTTTAAGCACGCATAGTCCATAAAGCTCAAAAATTATTTTATAAAAGATGAGTGTTCAAAGGTTATATAAATGGTATTTTCATGAAAATAGAAAGTGAAGCATGAATCTCATGAAAATCTTATTTTTCATCTTAAAACAAATCATATATTTTTCATAAAGCATTGCTAAATACATAAAGATTTAATCACTCATGGTCTATAAAGCTCAAAATATTTTGTATCATAAAGATGAGTGTTCAAAAGATCATGTAAATAGCATTTTTATGAAAATAGTCATTCAAGCTCAAAAAGATCATAAATCACATTTTGTTGTACAAATCAAAAACATGAAAAATCATTTTTTTTATTATTATTTATTTAAAATACTAATCTTCATGGTATATGTATGATTTATCCAATTCTAACAATATGCATACATATCCCAAATATGAAAAGAGTCCAATATATATTGCATGAAGGCAAGTGACTCAAGGGTATACATGTATATTTATTAGATTTGAATTAAACACACATATACATGAAGTAAGATCAAAGATAGGCATAACAAGTATAAATGACCGAATCATCAAAACTAGCCTATACACATGCATATAGTGGATACAAATGAGCATGAAGTTCAAATATATATGAGTCAATTGTAGTTCACTATTCATATATGTATAAATGCAAGTTTTGACATATTCTACATTTAAGCATGTAAATGCCACATGAAGCACCCAAAAAAAATATGAACATGCTACATGATACATGAAATTAAAAGCATGTGCATAAAAGAAATAGAAGTTTAGAAATTGTTACCAACTCCAAAGCTCCTAGCATGGTGGTTGACCCACCAAAATTCCTTGATAGCAATGCATCCAAAAGTTTGTCCATCATGTCCATTGCATCCGCTATCAAGGCACCAATCCTCTCACGTTTTGTGAGAGCCCTCACCTACATCAAAATCAAAAGGTGGGGGTTTTGGTACCCATACTTTCTTGGGTCCTTTGGGGTTAGCTTTATTATAAGGATCCCAAAATCTATTATACTTAGCAAAATATAAATGTGGTTTCTTATCAAAACAATATTTTGCTAAATGGCCTTTGCGGCCACAATGTGTACATACGTACACCTTAGCATGATGCTTATGAGTGTGATTGTGATCGTGTTGTGCAACATAAGCATGATGTGTATGTGCATGAGCATGTGGAACTTGTTTCTTTTGAAACAAGGATTCCAATCTAGTATGATTGAATGCACATTTGCTCAAATTAGAGCTCAAATTTTCTATCTTATTTTTCAAATTCTTAATCTCATTAGTTGTGGCATGTAAAGCATGGTGAGATAAAGAATCATTTTTCTTTTTCTTTTGAAAAACATTATCCTTTTCTTTTTCAACAAATTTTCTTTTCAAAGATTTATTTTCTTGAAAAACATCTTCCTTTTGTTTTTCCACCAAATCAATCTTATTTTTCAAAATCATATTTCCTTCACATAAATCATTCATTTTTGCAAGTAAGGAAATATTTTCATTTTTCAAATCCTCTTTTTCCTTTTCTAAGCATGCAATGTTATTTCTAAATGAGTCTTGTTCTATATGCATGCAATCAAGTTCCTTTTTCAAATTTTTATTATTCTTTTTAATCATGTCATATTTTTTAAGCAATAGATGACAAAAGGTAGATAGCTCATCATATGACATGTCCTCATCATCGGATTCGGAATTTACCTCAAGGGGGTTATCCCCTTGGACCATGTAGCATACGTTGGAGGTGTCGCTTCCAACGTCCGAATCACTCCCCGCATAGTATTGATCATTTTCACCAAGGGAGATGAGGGTGTTCCACACTACAAAAGCCGAGTCAAGATTAGTTAACTTAGACAAATAATCATCATCTAAGCTAGATATTAAAGCATGTAGGGCCTTTGCATTAGCCTCAATGTTCTTACCATTTAAGCAATATTCTTTATTAGTTGTGGCAAGATATACACTAAGGCCAAGTCCTTTGAGGAACAAAAACATCTTAACCTTCCAAATTTGGATGTTAAGGATGTCAAAGGTGGGTGGTGACATGAAGTCCATGGTGTGTGTACAAAATATTGTGATTAGCCTAAGGGAGGATCTTTAACTCTAGGTTGTTAGACCCAATATCAAGAGCACTTGGCTCTGATACCAATTGTAAGATCACCTAGAGGGGGGGTGAATAGGTGATGGCTAATCTAATGGTCACTTATGAACAAATAATGCGGAATTAAAACTAAGATGACCAAATTAAACTTCTTTTAATTAAACACTTATGTATAACACAAGAGTGTTGCCGAATTCCCCTTGCGAGGCTCTGGACAAACTCCTCTAGATTCCCCTTGAATGGGTTGAGGTGCCGCGTTGGCTCTCTTGGTTGAATACAAGTGTTAGCAACAATCCCACGCAAGTATATATCAAATATGCACAAGGGTATATCAAGCATGTAAAGTAAATACAATGTAAGTAATGTAAGATATAATAGAGACAAAAAGAGTAAGAGAGCAAGAGTGAGCAATCGCAAACACAAAGGGTTTGTTTCGAGGTTCGAGCACACTTGCTCTACATCCCCGCCTTCAACACACGAAGGATTTCCACTATGCACGATCCAACCGGATCTCTCCTTGGTGCCGCAACACCTACAAGCCCTCGGACTCCCAAAGTCCCTTACACACCACAAGCCCACCGGCTCGTCGAGGCCGCACCTCAAGCTACAAGAGTTCGCACCCGAACCCTAAACAACCACGAGCACACTTGCCCGTCTCCTCAAAGTACAAGATGAAATCTTGGTGATCTAAACACTTGATCACCTACAAAAACTCTCACTACAACACCTATAGGATGAATAGCTCAATGGATGCTCAAGTGTAGTGTGAGAAATCAAGGAAAGAACTTTTGATGGAAAACTCAAGAAATCACAATAAACACTCTCTTGATAAAATCCCTTTTGATAGGAAATATTGGCACTCTATTTTGTGGAGAAAACTCAGCTAAAAGAATGGAAATAACTGGACAAAAGCTCTCCTAAAATCTTGGCTCAAAACAGTGACAAAACCCCCTTTTATAGAGGTCAGAAAAATCTGACCGTTGGGGTCTGTCAGAGCTGCCGGTCGACCGCCCGGTCGACCGGTAACGGTCAAAAATCTGACCGTTACAGCCTCCGGTCGACTGGCCCGGTCGATCGAGAAGAACAGAGAGCACTGCTCTCAGTTCCGGTCGACCGGCCCGGTCGACCGCACAAAACTGCCAGACGTGCACAGTTTTGTGCACGTCGGTCGACCGGCCCGGTCGACCGACCTCTGTGCAATGGGTTAACTTAGAGCACAGTTTTGAGGTCTAAAACGTTCGAATTTGGGAATAAGTATATAGGATGAATTTGTAGATATTGAAGTCTTCTTTCTAATGCAACTTAAATAAAATCAATATCAATTCGGAATTGAAAGTTATCAATAAAATACTAAACGATATCAAATCAGAAACTGAAAACTGTTTTTCAGACTTCAACCCAATATTTGACATTCTTAACATTTAAATCAGAAGATGATTATTGAATATTAAATGTATCTCTGAAAGTCGTCTTTAAAATGCAATATAAATCATGTTAATTGAATATAGGAATCAAAGTTATGACTAGAAAACTAAAAGTGTGTCGAGCAGATCAGCAGGACGGACGAGAGTTCTAAAAAGGTTTTGGTTAAAAACACATGTATATTTGAAACTCCAAAAGCTAAAACGGTATTTTTCTAAAACTAAAAATCTTTTATGAAAACACATAAATCAAGAGTGTGTGTGTGATATGAACTTGAGCAATCCACCAACTATCTATCCTTTACATTTTAACTAAAACAAACAAAAATCTTATACCTAGACACAAGTCTTCATCTTCTTGAAGTCTTCCCTTGAAGTCTTCTCATCTTCTTGACTTGGTCCACATGCAATCCACCGAGCTCATCTCTAGATGTGGTCTTGATGCATAGGCTCGTGAATCGACCGGTGCTAGCTTCCAACTTGACATTTTATCCTTTGTTGAAGCTCCACACCTACTAAGATCTTGATAAGGAATCTGTCACTAATTAAACACAAGATCATTAGTAAACATAACTTCATGAGTTGATCATCATCAAAACTAGGGTGATAGGCCTTTGGGCCAACATTGTAGTCGACTAATCCCTTGACCCTAGTTGACTAATCACTGGTCCAGTCGACTTAAAGTTAGTTGCAGTCGACTTGATTCAATTATACAGAAAACTGTCACTCGAACTTGACTTGACCTAGTCGACTTATAGTCAAACCTAGTCGACTACTCTTTGGAAAATTGCCTAATATAGTCGACTAACTCAAAGGGCAAGTCGACTATAGGCAGTTTCTGACTGTTGGACAGTTTTTCTTATCTGGTCTTTTGTGCAACGTTTTCCAACGTTTCAAACATTTGAATTGCACCTGTAACTACCCTAACTTACTCTAGTGTGCATCTATATAAAGGGTAGTTAAACCAAAGGCCATATACCAATCCAAATCTTCAGTTTTCTAGATTAAAAATTCTGCCAAACCTGAAAACTGATTCCAACTTCTGTTCTTCACCAAAATTCAATTCCTTTGTGAAGTTCTCTGAAGTTTCTCCTATACTAGACCTTGTCCACGTTCATACACAATACCAAGGCTTTTAGGAAAGTGTTGTAATTCTCAAAGCAATCATTGTACACGGGTGGCTTCTTGGTGTAGAGGCAGTTGTACAAGGTGAAGTGTGTTCTCTTGGTTGAAGAGAAGGTGTACACATTTGGCAAAGGGGATTTTTCAAGTGGTGTGCATGGTTGTGATTTTGGGTGTACAAAATCAAGAATAAAGAAAAATCTCAAGCGGGTGGCTTGGGGACTGGATGTAGGTCACGAGGACCGAACAAGGATAAATCTCTCGTGTTTGCGTTTGTCTAAACTTTTCTGAGATTTACTTTCCTTTATTGCAAGTTTATTTATTTGTTTACCTTAATCCTTCTTTGTTTAGTTTTGTGTTGACTTTGTATTTTAGATCCATAAGTGCCAACAGAGAAAGTTCCACAATTGGCATAAGAGCAGGAACTACATTTGGCATCATATCGGGACCAACATACTCCTCATTTTGTAAGTTGTAATTCCTCAGTGGAGGTCCCTTTATAGAAGATCCTATAGTAGATAGTTGAAATCTTTCTATGTGAAGGCGGGGACGTAGAGCGGTGGCTCGAACCTCGAAATATATCATGGTGTTTGTGTTTAGCTCTTTCTTTCAACTCTCAACTCTTTATATCTTGCATTATTATTGGGCGAAACTAAGCACTTGAAAACATGTGTTTATGAAATCAATGAAAAGCTTGTGTGTGCTAATGTTCCTTCGATACTTTCGTTATAGCATGATGGCTATACGGGTCGAATCTATAGGAACGGGAGGAGATAGAAGCATTAACAGTCCGTTCACATGTTATGTTAACAAGTTCTTGCTTGTGAAAAAATGATAAAAAAAGAAAAGAAATCCAGAAGTGATAGATGGAGAAGGCGATGAAAACGACGATGAGAAAACAAATAAAAAGTGATTGTAAATCGGTAGAAGAAAACAAGAAAATAGAAATAAGATAAAGAAAATAAAATAAGACGAGGTTTTAAAAAATAATTCTAAAAACAAAATATAAAGAAAAGAAGAAGTAGAAGAAATAGGAGATAAAACTGTTGGCCCAAGAGATTACACTCTCCATTTGTTTAGAGTTTTGATGATAACAAAATACTTAAGAGCTATATTGGTACTAATAAGTTTGTTCAAGATGAGTTTCAGGTTAGTACCATTCATGATGGCCATTACTTAGCTATTGCAAGGTTTGCAAGGTTTATGATGCTAATAGGGCAAATGGCTCAAGAAGGAATGATCATAGAAGAGAAGGCTTTAGCATGGCATTGCATGGCTCAAGACTTCAGTTTGGCTCAAGAGACTTCAATAGTTTTGTTTTTAGTTTTATAGTTTTATTAAAGAATAGTGGATAGGTTGAAGCTCAAATACACACACACACAAATTCAATACGTTTGATTTTTGATTGAATCGGTTTTAGATTTCAAGTACATATATCGGGTTTTGGATTTGAACCAGTTTTAGTTCTGCTGATTTGCTTGACACCTTTTTATTTTTCTTATCATAACTTTTTATTCTTATATTCAAATAATATGATTTAACTTGCATTTTAAATATAACTTTTAGATCTAAATTTTTTATTCAATATTCATTTTCATATTCAAATTTTAAAGATGTCAAATATTTGGTTGAACTCTGTTCTTGTTATGAAAATAACTTACAGTTTCTGTTTTGATACCTGTCAGTGTTTTATTGATAACGTTTTCATAAAAAATGATATTGAGTTGATTTCAGTTGCATTAAAAAGAAGACTTAAAGATCTACAAATTATTCCTATATACCTTATTCTGAATTCGAACGTTTACAGCCTGAAAAATGTGCTCAAAATTGACCAATCTGCCAGATTGGCAGCAATGGCTGATTTTCTGGAGGCTGATTTTTAACATGTTTTCAAAATGTGTTTTAAGTTCAAATAAAACGTGGTTAGCTGTTTTAGAGGGTCAATTTCTTCCTCTTATATTCAGGTAAAACTTTTCTATGTTTACTCTTCCTAAATCCTATATAAGGGGTCATTAGGGTAGAGGTTTTCATAATAAGCATTGGCAAAAATATTCAAAGTTTTCAAAGGCTTTCAAAAGAGTTTGGTCCTTGGTTTTTGTACTGAAGAATCTCTCATCGCTGAAGTTTTATTTTCTAAACTCTCTGAATTTCATTTTCTTTTCCACTTACAATATTTGAGCTTCAATTCTAACCATTGTTCTACAGGTTCTTGTAAGGGAAAGAGGCTTTTACAAAAGAGAGTTTGTGGTCTTTTGATCACCAAGAAGTACTTGTATTCGAGATTGTGGAGTTGGGTACTCCGGTGTGATTGTAACTCTTTGTGAAGTTATAGTGGTTAGAAATCCTTCTGGGTGAAGGCGGGGATGTAGAGCTGGGTGCTCGAACCTCGAAAAAATTCTCGGTGTTTGCATTTGGTTTACTTGCTCTTATCTCTTGCATTATTTTCTTTATTTCAATTACTTACTTCCTCTTCATTTCAATTGCTATATTCACTTGTTGCATCATATTTTTAATAGGGCATTGATTAGCATTATCACCTATTCACCCCCCTCTAGGTGATTTCAATTGGTATCAGAGCCTACGCTCCTGATATTAGGTTTAACCGCCTAGGAGTGAGATCTTGGTTTGCTAGTCTACATTTGCATTTTTATTTGCACACATTTAGTTTGCACTCATGGATAGCCCTCCTATGTTTGACTTTTCTAGACATGATATTTGGAAGGCCAAGATAAGTTGTCATTTAAAAAGCCTAGGACATATAGTTTATCAAGCCACTACCAAAGAATCCTTTCCCAATGATAGCAAGCATAGAAAGGCCAATGCATTAGCCCTTAAGACACTTAGAGCATCTCTTAATAAAGATCTATTACATGTATTTGATCACTATGATTCAGCTTTTGCAGTTTGGAGCATCTTGACTTCTCCCGAGCTACCAAGGATCATCAATAAGTTGAGGAGATCTAGGAGAGACAAGTCCGACGAGCATTGCCTCATGGTCCAAGGGAATGACTCCCTTGAGGTACAATCGGAATCTCAACTAGATGATAGCTCTAGTTCCTATTGTTATGGGTGTTTAGAAGTTCAAACTTTAAATATGGAACTTGCTACAAAGCTTGAAAATTTTTTAGAAAAACATGATCTTTTGAAAAAGAAAAATTTTGAACTAAAAGAAGAAATGAAGGATTTGTGTTCAATTTTTGAATTGATTTTGCAAAAGAAGGAAGAGATTGTTAGTGAACGTGAGTCACTTAAATCTCAACTTGACCTTGCCCTAAAAGAAAATGAATTTTTGAAAAACAAAAATGATTGTGATGATGTTGTGAAAAATAATGAGATTTTATCTTCAAAATTGGATTTTATTTTAAAAGATAACCATTCTTTGAAAAATGAAATTGATTTCATTACTAAAGAATTAGATCTTGTTTTAAATAAAAATAAATCTTTGAAAAAGGATATAGATAATCATGTTTGCCACGCTAGTGTAGCTTCTTCATCTAGCACATCTATTGCATGCTCCACTTTATCTTCAATTATTGAAAATGATATAAATGTTTTGAAGAAAAGTGTTGATTGTTTGGGCTCCACTTTGAGCCATTGTGCCATGAACCACACACGCTTGGAATCCTTGGTTCGAAAGAAAGAAGTTCCATCTTTGCATGCACACCCTCCACGGCATACACATACTTCCCACGGTCACCACCATCACATGTATGCTCATGTGTACACATGTACACATTGTGGACGTAAGGGCCACCTTGCTAGATTTTGTTATGATCGTATATATTATGAAAATTTAGCAAATAATGTTGTTTGGGTTAGGAAAGGTACTAACCCCTATGGACCCAAAAGAAAATGGGTACCAAAGACCACCCCTATGGTTTTTGATGTAGGTGTGGGCTCTCGCATCACGTGAGAGTGGCGATACCTTGAAGTGAATGCGTTCCGTGCCTAAAGAAAAACAATTTGAATGTATCACTTTCAAGGGGAGTTTGGTGGAGAAGACCACCATTGGTTTGGAGAACTAGAGAGGTGCCTTCATCGGTTTTGGTATCAATCTCTAACTCCCGTTTATATTTGCATGTTTTTTTTTCATGTCATTGATTTATAACATGTCATGTTTTATTGTTCATTATGCCTATGCCATGTTTATTAGAATAGTGATATACTTGTTAGTTATTTGAGACACTCTTGTTTAAAATGGACTTATATCATTGTGTTCTCACTTTGTTTTTATAACTATTATGTATGTCCTAGATCTAATGTACATGCATATACATAATGATCATATGGATGTTTATGATTTTTATTTTGATACTTCATGTTTTGATTAGTATGTTAAATGCCATGATTATTAGACCATTGACATGCATGTATAGCTTTTGAGTTCACCCATGTTTATATTGACACATATGTTGTGTTCTCACCCTTGTTTAGCTATCGTGTCTTTCATAGTTCTAATAGCATGTGGATTTACATAATGATTGTTTTATGTTTGTAATGATGATTTATGTCCCATTTTATGCTACATGATTTGATTAATTGTTTAGATGTTAGTTTTCATTAAAACTAGGATATATACTTGTACATATTATGGGCCACAAATAGATCATTATATGTTTGTGCTTGAACGCTCTTTTGTACCCATTAGATGTGCTAGTATAGTCTAATTTTGATGATTCATGCATTCTAACTTGTATTTCCTATTTTGGATATGTTTTATGATCTTGTGTTTTAACTTCATGTATATGTCTATTTTGCCAAACTTTAAGATATACATGTATACCCTTTGAGTCATTTACTTTTCATGCAAATCGTTATTATGGACTTAAATTGTGTTTAGGGATATGTATGTATACTTCTTGTTTTGTCAAAACATACATATGCCTTGAAGTATGAATTGGGTTTAATGAAAATTTAGTTTTGATGAGTCTCATGTTTTCATGTTTAAAGGAATTCCTTAATTGAGCTTAAGTGCATGTTTTCATGATAGTGTGTTTCACATTACACTTGTACACTCTCCTAATTTGATGGTTTCTCATGATTTTATTTTCATGAGTATGATATGTGCTATATAGATTTTGAGTGTTTTTAGTGCCATGTGATTTACATGTGTTTCATGAAAAACAAGTATGTTTTATTCCTTACTTGAAGGATTTCGTACTAGTTTACAAGTTTTTCCATTTAACTAGTTGCTATATTCTTCGTTTTGGTAGAGTTTTTCAAACATACTTTATGTTCAAACCTATTTTGAAAACCCTACCATCTAAGGGCGGTTGGTTGGGCGACCATGCCTTGTATGTTATTATTGAAAATCATTTTAAAACATGTGCATGAAATGGGTGGTAGGTTATATGAGGTATACACTTGATCTTATTATTATTTCAATTGGTATCATTGGATCGTTTCAATTGATATCAATATTGACATTCTTTTTGTATACTCATATATGTTTAATTTGTGCTCCATAATATCACAAATTTTAGTTTTGTAAAACTTGATTTTTAATGAATATCATATTTAAATTGATTAGTTTTCAATTGGTATCCTAATACAAGCTTATGCATCATTTTATTTGGTATTTCATAAAGGGGGAGAAAATTCATATTTTATCTCTCAATTAATATTTGGTTTACCTTTGTTTTCCACTCCCATACTTTATGATGAAAAATGATTTAAAGGAAAATTAATATGAATTTTAATTTGATATAATATGAAAAATACTTACAATTGGTATCAAGATGCTTATTTGTTTACTTTCTATTGGTATCAAGATGCATGATTTTAATTATTTATTTATAAAAGGGGAGAAGTATTTTGTTGTTTTTATACTTCGCTTATTGTTTTTGTTTTATTAATAACAAGAATTTTTATATATTGATTATCTTTCAATTGGTACCATGATTCACTTATATTGATATTTTTTTAAATTGGTATCATGTTAGAAGAATATGTTTTATTGCTTACTTAGACCCCTTTGTTGATGATTGATAAAAAGAGGGAGAAGTATTTGAGTTTATATGCATATTCTTGCTATGCATGTTTTTACATTGGTATCAAATATTAGTATCAAGAGTGTTTGTTATAAGAACATAGTTTGGTTAGTTTGGTTTTTTATTGGTTTCAAGAGCATTATTTCAGAACATGTTTATGTAAAGATTTATTTTGGTATTAAAAGCTTGTTTTATGTATATCTATGCATTATCATTATTTATTGATTGTTTCCTAACCCTTTTTGATGTATGACAAAAAGGGGGAGAAGTATTGATGATTTCATATTTTGGTTTCATATTTTGTACATTGTTTATCTCATACATGTATATGTAGGTTTCATGTTTTATACATATTCATATATGTATATGTTTTTATGTTTTATACTTAATAAAATAGAGTATCATTTGAGAGGGAGTTTTCACCTCTCTTTTATATTTTGTTAATATAGCCTAATTGTTTTGTCATCATCAAAAAGGGGGAGATTGTTGGCCCAAGAGATTACACTCTCCATTTGTTTAGAATTTTGATGATAACAAAACACTTAAGAGCTATATTGGTACTAATAAGTCTGTTCAAGATGAGTTTCAGGTTAGTACCATTCATGATGGCCATTACTTAGCTATTGCAAGGTTTGCAAGGTTTATGATGCTAATAGGGCAAATAGCGCAAGAAGGAATGATCATAGAAGAGAAGGCTTTAGTATGGCATTGCATGGCTCAAGACTTCAGTTTGGCTCAAGAGACTTCAATAGTTTTGTTTTTAGTTTTATAGTTTTATTAAAGAATAGTGGATAGGTTGAAGCTCAAATACACACACACACAAATTCAATACGTTTGATTTTTGATTGAATTGGTTTTTGATTTCAAGTACATATATCGGGTTTTGGATTTGAACCAGTTTTAGTTCTGCTGATTTGCTTGACACCTTTTTATTTTTCTTATCATAACTTTTTATTCTTATATTCAAATAACATGATTTAACTTGCATTTCAAAGATAACTTTTAGATCTAAATTTCTTATTCAATATTCATTTTCATATTCAAATTTTAAAGATGTCAAATATTTGGTTGAACTCTGTTCTTGTTCTGAAAACAACTTACAGTTTCTGTTTTGATACCTGTCAGTATTTTATTGATAACGTTTTCATAAAAAATGATATTGAGTTGATTTCAGTTGCTTTAAAAAGAAGACTTAAAGATATACAAATTATTTCTATATACCTTATTCTAAATTCGAACGTTTGCAGCCTGAAAAATGTGCTCAAAGTTGACCAATCTTCCAGATTGGTAGTAATGGCTGATTTTCTGGAGGCTGATTTTTAACATGTTTTCAAAATGTGTTTTAAGTTCAAATAAAACGTGGTTAGCTGTTTTAGAGGGTCAATTTTTTCCTCTTATATTCAGGTAAAACTTTTCTATGTTTACTCTTCCTAAATCCTATATAAAGGGGTCATTAGGGTAGAGGTTTTCATAATAAGCATTGGCAAAAATATTCAAAGTTTTCAAAGGCTTTCAAAAGAGTTTGGTCCTTGGTTTTTGTGCTGAAGAATCTCTCATCGCTGAAGTTTTATTTGCTAAACTCTCTGAATTTCATTTTCTTTTCCACTTACAATATTTGAGCTTCAATTCTAACCATTGTTCTACAGGGTTCTTGTAAGGGAAAGAAGCTTTTGCAAAAGAGAGTTTGTGGTCTTTTGATCACCAAGAAGTACTTGTATTCGAGATTGTGGAGTTGGGTACTCGGGTGTGATTGTAACTCTTTGTGAAGTTATAGTGGTTAGAAATCCTTCTGGGTGAAGGCGGGGATGTAGAGCTGGGTGCTCGAACCTCGGAAAAATTCTCGGTGTTTACATTAGGTTTACTTGCTCTTATCTTTTGCATTATTTTCTTTATTTCAATTACTTACTTCCTCTTCATTTCAATTGCTATATTCACTTGTTGCATCATATTTTTTAATAGGGCATTGATTAGCATTATCACCTATTCACCCCCCCCTCTAAGTGATTTCAAAAACTACATGAAATAAAAATGGTAATTTTATATGAAGAAAAAGTTTGAAAACAAAATAAAAAGAGAAGAAGATTTATGACAACTAACTAGTAAATGCTCCACTAATCATACTAACCTCTTAGTGATAGTTACCTCACATGGATCCTTGGCCATTACTAGTCCTTGGCTTCAAAAAGTAATACAAAGCATGACAAATAAGATGGTTCGTCACATACAAAATTTGCATCAAGAGCAAGCTAATACAAATCTAAGATCATCAAAATGATTAGAAGCAAGTATGAAATAAGAGAGAGTTGGTTTGGTTAGCAAGTTACAAAGTTAGATGTTAGAATCCATCATCATGAGCCATCAATGGCTCTTGCAAGAGTAAGGCCTTGTAGATGCTATTAGATTCATGTGGATTATCAAAAAAATATTAGATGATTAGTGATTAGTAGTTAGATTGCCATAAAATGAAAGTTAGCTAGTCATGTTAGAGGTTAGAGAAGAAACTATTGAAGAAAGGAGAAAGGTTATATAGATTGTCACCATCTCTTACATCAATCTCTCTCTTTCTCTCTCTAAATTATCTCTGCCCTAATACATGAATCTAAAAAGAAATAAAAATATAAAAGAAAAAAGAAAAGAAGAACATCTACACTATACTACACTAAAAGAGAGAAATCCTAGTTACTGCTCTCCATCCCCCCGCTCAGGTCCATAAATGCAGTATTTATAGGCATAGGAAGGATCTGGAAGGCGAGAGGAAGCCACGCGTCAAAAATTGACATGTGGGCCCACCAAAAAGCCGCGGCAGCCTAGAGGAAACGCTACAATATTTGGGCCAGTTGCCCTGAATTTTGGTCACGTAGTTCGTCTGGCTTCTGGTACCTTCTGTGTGTATCTGATTTTGCAATATTTGGACGCGTATTTCTCTATATACGTCTTCAAATACAGGATCGAATGCATCTTCTAGAAGCTCTCTAGCTTGGCTTCCAAGAAATCCGGTTTAATTACCCAAAATGGGTATAATTAAACTCTTATTTCCCCTATGCCCTTGAACTTTGATTATCTGCAAAATAGACCAAAACACGGGTGAGGAGCGTTTATTTTTATCATAAATTAATAGGAAAATGTGATATAAAAGTGTAAAATTGTAGATTAATCACACCCCCACACTTATCTTTTGCTCGTCCCGAGCAAAACAAGAGAAAGAAAAAATTAAACTAAGAATGTTATTACACCACCTTTGCAGGTGACGCGATTGCACTGAGCGTGTGCAATAAGCCATTAAACCTCTAGGTTTCCCCTAGAGGAGGAGTGTTATCTTCTAAGGGTTTTCAGCAGATTGCACCCACAAAATCCATAAATAAAAAAGACAAATGTTAGTATTTTCAAAATGTATTTTGAAAGAGAGACAAGTTTACGAAATATTTTTGCAAAAATTTAAGTGATCTAAGATCATAAGTCCACCAAAAATTATTCTTCCTTAAACTTAGTCTATATGCAAGATCTTGTCATCAATTAAGATAAGAATTCAAAATTGAATTGAATATTTATCCTTCATAAAACCTAGATATATGCACTTTGTGACAGTAAGATTTCTGAAATTTCAACTCCAACCATCAAGCCATTTATATATATATATATATATATATATATATATATATATATATATTTCTTCCCTTAGTTTTCATAGGCTTTTTAGTTTACCCGGGTAGTGAGCCTTTAATCGATGACTCCCAGACCAGATGGTCTTAAAGCACTAGATGAGAAAACATCCCTCAGATTTAAGGACTCGAGTAAACAAGGCCACAAAACTAAGGGGGATTATTTGTTTCTTTTGACCACCGTTAGGCGTAAATAATCATGCTTCTTGAGGCATAATTATCCAGCTTAATAAGTGATATTTTTCATATATATCATATTTATATTTTTATTTATTTTTGTTTTATGGAAATTTAGGTCTTTGTTTTTATCCCAAAAATGTGTAAGTGTGAAGTCTAAGGTAAAAAATTTAAGATAAAATTATCTCTCCAATCTTTCATACTTAACCTATAATCTTAAAAAGATCCATTATTTCGACTAGGTTTAAGATGTCATAATTAAGGCTTTCTTAATTTCTAAGATCATCTTAATTTTCTTAAAAATAGATTAAAACTTTGTCTCTTATTTCAAAATTTTTTTAAAGAAAGGAAAAAAAATCCTATACAAAAGGAAAATTTCTAAAAGATATCCTAAAAGAAGTGAAAAAAATCTAAAACTCTATGTTAGTAGACCCTCCCCCATACTTATCTCATGCATTTTCCTCAATACATCATGAATATATGTATACATGAAACAAATAGAGAGGAAAAGAAAAATCACCTCAAGGTGGTAGTTCCGGTGGAGGTCTGATTGGTCCATGAAATGCGGCCCAATCTAATTTGTGTGAAGTCGGAGAAACCCACCAATGACCTCTATAATAGAACCCGCTAAAATAATGTATATATGAATGATTTTTATTAAGAATTTACCCCATCTAATTTCTAAATTTTCAAAATAATGTTGGAGTCATTATTTTCAACACTTTTGTCTAAAATGGAGTATGAAAAGATGGAATGATTGATTTGGGCTCAGGAAGTACATGAACTAATATCGACTCAGGAATTTGACTGTCAAGTAAAGGTTCAGAGTCAAAATTGGTTCAGGAATCGGGTCCAAGTCAAGAAGTTAAAATTCTAATCCACATTTATTTTCCCACAATGGAATATGAATTTTTGGTGATTCAAGTTCAAGAATGACAGGTATAGAATCAAAACTGACTCTAAAATATTACTCAGATTGGGTAACAAAATAGGAGTTAATATTGATTCAGAAAGTTGAACTGGATCACAAATTTGAGAATCTAGGTCACATTCCTCATTGAATTCAATTTCATAAAATTGAAAACTTGCCAATTTATCAATGTCACTTTCAAAAGTATAAAATTGGTCAGGTTTAATTTGTTAATCATAAAAGATGGGTGATTCAATTTTATGATGGACTGGCACAAGATCTAATATTGACTCAGGAAAAGGATTGTAATAGATAAAGACACCTAAATTATTATTGAATCAGGAAGTGAAATTGAATTAACAAGTTGAGATTCAGGATCATAGTCATGCTCAAGTTTAATTTTAGGAAATAGATAACTTGCCAAAATGTCAATGTGGTTCTCAAAATTCTAATTTTGATCAAGTTTAAATAGGTGCGCTGAATTGAATCTTGTTTTCAAAATAACAAGAGTCCTGGGTCAAATCAATAGAGTTAGAAATATCTGAATTAGTCAAAGGTTGATAAGAGAAAGTATCCTCATTCCTATAAATGTTGACCAATTGACTCAATTGTGATTCCAACCTATTGATAGACTGGGCAGAAGATTTTTAAAATTGTAGCGCGGACTCCTGTAAGATTTTTATACTCTTTTCCAGATATGATTTTTCTTTTAGTGGATGTTCTAGAAAGGGAGTGTAGAAATCTTGGTTTTGAAAAATTTGTGAAGAGTGTGAGTCCAACACATTTTGAGATTGTCGCTCAGACTCACGCAAGCATTCCATACTCGTTTCCAGGGCAAATGGTTGTTCATTTTGAATAGGTGAAACTAAGTATGAATCTTGAAAATATTGTGGAATTAGTGAATTGAGCTTCTTTTATTGGGACTCAAGCATGGCTTGTACAGTTTTATATTTTTTTCTAATTCGAATTTTTTTTCTCTGGGTGGTTTTGGAAAAGGAGTATACGAAGAAAAATTGGAGAATGAATATTGTGAAAATTATAAAAAAGATGGTTGAAAATTTGACTCGGGGGAGGTGAATCCCCATTGACTCTGTGACGAGTTGAAATTATTTTTGAAATGTTGGTCATCAGATAAGCGGTATGGGTTATATTGAGTCGAATGCATTCAATCTATATTATTTGGTGGGTCATGTTTTTCAAAGCTGGGTTGGAGCTATTCGACAATGAGGTTGATGTGAAGTATGAATTCATATTTGTATTAAAAAAATTATTATTGTTGAATTCCATATTACAAATAAACACAAAAAAGAAAAAGCAAAAAAAATAAAAAAGAAAGAAAAAAATTAAAACCAAGCCTATACTATGGTTGACCTAGACCTAGATGACTCCTAACTGATCGATTATCCAGGGGAGTTTGTTGTTGAATCTGACTACAAGCTAATCTGTCAGGTAAGGGTAATGACTTTCCCGCTTAATCTTGTATGGGTTTTGCCCTTAATTTCAATTCGTACAAGTGTACAATATATACAAGAATATAACATAAAGTGAGTAAATCATCCACGCGTTTGTCCTATGCTATATGCAATGCCATATGTACACCTCAGTTCAGATCACAACAACAGAGCAAAATACAGTATATTGGAATTGAAATTGACACGTGTCTAAATGCAAATGTCTAAACAATTTTAAAGCATCCAAATACCGTATTTTAGTTCTTTAATTATTACAGTGCGTAGGTAATCAAAATAGGAAAATAAAAGTACAAGTCCACTAGCTATTACAATATGCACCATCCCAGCAAAACAAGAAAAATTTTGCCATAAAATTGCCGCGTTTGCGCGGCGGAAGTCGCGTTTGCGCGACTTTTCTTTGGAAGCTGGATCCCTGCTTTCTAGAGTAGGGAGATGCGATGCTAATGTATATTTTGCAATATTAAGTTCCTGTAATAATTGACCTGCACACCAAAATAGAGAATAAAATGTTAACAAAAACGTGAAATCTAAACCATTCTCGTTCCCGACAACGGCACCATTTTTTTTGATCGGGCAAAACCAGCACTTAAAAATGTGTGTTTTATTAAATCAATATGAAAGTGTGCGTGCTAATATTCCTTTGATACTTTCGTTATAGCATTGGCTCAACGGGTCAATTCCACAGGGACGGGAGGCGATAGAAGCATTAGCAGTCCGTTCTCACTTTGTATGTTAACAATTTATTCTTTATTAAAGAATGAAAAAAGAAAAAAGAAAAGAAATCCAGAAGTGATAAGGAAAGAAGGCGATAAAATGGCGATGTGAAAACAAAAGAGACATGGTTGTGGAGTCGGTAAAATAAAAGCAAGAAAGGTGAAGTGAAAAGCGAAGTAATTTAAGAAGTGGGTTTGAAAACAATAAGAAGATGAACTAATGGTGAAGAAAATGAAACAAAGGTGAACTAAGAAGAAGTGATGAAAACAATGATAAAAAGATTTTAGAAATTGTTTGTGAAACAAAGTAAGAAAAAAGAAGAAAAACAATGAGGGAAAACTCATGGTTACTAACTACTAGTTGCTCCACAATATGCTAACCTCTTAGTGATAGTTGCCTCACATAGATTCTTGACCATCACTAATCCTTTACTTTAAGAGACGATACAAAGTATGCCTCATAAGATTGCTCTTCCACATTAAAATTACACATCCATTCCACAATCAAAATGCAAGCTACTATTAAATGATCAAAACCAATTAGAGGTGAGCATGAAATAAAGTTAGCATTACAAGTTAGCTTATTAGTGGTTAGATGTTAGAATGTTAGAATATTACAATCCATCATCATGAGCCATCAATGGCTCTTGCAAGAGTAAGGCCTTGTAGAGGCTATTAGATTAATGTGGATTATCAAGTAAATAGTTAGCTAGTTAGTGGTTAGTAATCCGATTGCCATGAGAAGAAAAACTAGCTAAGTATAATATAGAAGATGGAGAAGATTACAATGGAGAAGAAAAGAGACACCTTTACATAAATTGTCATCATTTATTACATCAATGTCTCTCTATCTCTCTCTGAATCATCTCAGCCCTAAAACAAAATGAAAATACAAAAGAAAAGAGAAGAAGAACACATAAACTATACTACACTAAAAGAGAGAAATCCTAGTTACTGAGGTCCATAAATGAAGCATCTATAGGCATAGGAAGGATCTGGAAGGCGAGATGAAGCCACGCGTCAAAAATCGACGCGCGGGCCCACCAAAAAGTCGCGGCAGCCCAGAGGAAACGCGACAAAATTTGGGCCAATTATCCTGAATTTTGGTCATGTGGTTCGTCTGGCTTCTAGCACCTTCTGTATGTATCTGATTTTACAATATTTGAACTTGTATTTCTCCAGATACGCCTTCAAATATAGGATCCAATGCATCTTCTAGAAGCTCTCTGGCTTGGCCTCCAAGAGATCTGGAAATGAGTATAATTAAGCTCTTATTACCCTTATGCCCTTGAACTTTTGATTATCTGCAAAATAGACCAAAATAAAGGTAAGAAGTGTTATTTTTATCATAAATCAGTAGGCAAATCGATATAGAAGTGCAGTTTTGTAGGCTAATCAGTGATGGCTCAAACCTCAAAATATATCCTTGTGTTTACGATTGGCTATCTTCCTCTCTCTCAACTCTCTCTACTCCTTATATCTTGCATTGTTATTATTATCCAATTTATATATATTTGATATTGTTTGTGTTCTCACACTTGTATTAAACCAAGAAAGCTATTGAAGCACCTCAACTCTTAGTTTAGAGAAATCGTGAGGAGAAGTTCTAGAGTCTTTCACGGGAAATTTGGTTTCACTGATTATACATTGTGTTTTAGCGTAAAAGTTTTTAATTCCGCATTATTTGTCACTAGATTAGTACTACACCTATTCACCCCCTCTAGGTGTATTTTCATATATTTTGCTTCATATTAGGATGAATCATGAGTGGTCCTAAGTTGTCTGTTTGCTAGATAAATTATTTTCTAGTGGTCCCAATTGAAGCTTGTGTAGTATTTTTGCATCGGTTATTTATTAACCAACATTAAAAACTCGACTTTTTTTATTATAGTGGGCATACAAATTAAGTATGAGTGGTCAAAAATTGCAAATGTGAGTTGGCTTGTATATATGTTTTTACGTCGGTCATTTGTTAACCGACGTTAAAAGCTTAGATTTTTATATTGTAGTGGGCACACAAATTAATTATGTTTACTTTTTAATTACATATTATTATATTTTAAATAATTCATTTTAATATTTTTTCTTCATACTTGATAAAGATGGATCGAAAATGGATGATTGCTAATAGGTTAAGTCTGAAATACTATAATGGTGTAGAGGAGTTTATTAAGTTTACTGTTAAGTATGGCGACAATCCTAATCGTATTAAGTATCCATACATAAGATGTGCTTGTGTTGATAAAGTTACGATTGAAGTGTTAAGAGTCACTTATTCGTCAATGGGACCGATCAAGGTTATACAAGATGGATATGGCATGGTGAGAATGCAAGAGAAGATACACCTTTTAATTTAGATAAAAGAAGATGTCATAGAGAGAAGAAGTTGACTGTAATGAGGGCGCTAAATTAGGAGACATGGTGCATGATGTAGAAGAAAACTTTATGGATCACCCCAAATATTTGATACTTTGAAGAATGATGCAGAAACACCTTTATATATTGATTGTTCTAAATTCACAAAAGATCTCAAAGGTCTACTTTTCCTGTATTCCATCAATTATCTCAACAGATATCCTACCTCAGGTTCCTCTATATCTTTATATTGTTCAGATTCAACCTAATACTTCATCACTTGGGTTTCTATCTTAATACTATACATATGTCAATTTCCCATATGCTGATGGGTTCATAATCATATTCCTTGCATCACCCACTGGCCCATCGAAGTTTGACAGTATTGAGATTTTATATCCGCAAATTTTTTCATCTAAAAAATAGAGAGAAATTATATCCAACTCTTTTCATATTATATCCCAGAATATAAATCATATCTACATAGAGATTCTCTCAAAATAGTATCAAATTCATAATCCTTCAATATGACATATCTCTTATATTCGTCCATTCTAATTTTAATTATTTCACAATCAGTTCCTTAATAAGGTTCTTTTGTTCCGTTTATTCTTTTCTTTCCTGATATTTCAACTATTATTTTAGTCCAGTGTCCCATACCACTGGCACCTCATACTGAGAGCTCGCGCCCCAGTAGAAACATTTGTATCAAGGCATGCGAGTATACCCTCGTTCGAATATAACTTAATAATCAATATCACGCATCTTGAGATCAATCATACACGTTAGAACCCAGTACCCCCTTAGAACTACCCATACACAAACACGCAATCATACAAATAATATACACATACATACATATCACTTAGTCTAATTCCTTAAACAAATATTCTACATCAATCTTTAAGCCTATACTATTTTCTATTGAAGATTCACAGGGAAAAACTTACAAAATTTCGAAGAGAAATTATAGGTAATTAAAAAGGAAAAGTACAAGTGTTCTATTTTAGAGTTTCTGGGAAAGTGTGCTGATAGGAGTCTGGTCAACGCGATACCACTTTGTCTCTTTGACCACACAAGCAATCAATCTTGAGCGCTGCTGCTTAAAATTCCTTCTCGCTTGGTTCGAGAATTTTCTTGATGGCGAGGATAAGTTTGGATTAGTTCTGAAGAACTAGGGTGTTGTAACCCTGGCGAGTTGTTGTAAGAAGCTTTTGCTAAAAGAAGAATGTAAGTTCTTGAAGAAGAAGAGGGTTGTTTTCCATTGATTTGCAAAGGGGAAAACTTACAATAAAAAGAGTTTGAGGAGCTAAATTACAAGTATTCTTAAAAAGATTACAAGTAGATCTCCTCAGAGATTCTGGAGAAGTGTGCTGATAGGAGTCTGTCAGCGCGCGACCACTTTGTCCCTTTGACGATGCGAGCGATGAGATTCCCTTCTCGCCTAGTTCGGAGAATCAGAGAATAGAAAGTTGGTAGAACCTTCTTGTTACTTCTCAAAACTGCCTTCAATTAGGAATTCCTTCTCGACTGGTTCCGGAGATTCCTTGAGAAGAAGGTATTAGGGTATCAACACCCTGATTAGAGAAACAATTCTCTATAAAGTCTCTGAACACGGTGCTTTTTGAAGAAGTCTCTACTTGTGGAGTCTTCTCTCTTTTTCGTGGTCTCCGAAAATCCGCCCCTTTTCCTTGTACCCCTGATGGGCTATTTATAGGGAGAGCAAAGGGCATAATCGTCCCTCGAAGATATGAAAACAGATTGAATCGAATCTGTTTAAATCTGGAAAGTAGCCTTGCTGCGAGGCTAGGATCAGCTTCTGCGAAGCTAGAAAAGGCAGGTCGGTTGATCTTCTTGATCTGTTTTGATCCTTTCCATATCGTTGGAGGATTTCCCTGATCTTCTTACTCGTTTTAGAAGAGTCAAGAGATTATGGCCAACTGCCGAACTTGATCACAGATTTGATCTTAATGGGATTTGATCTTGATCCTGATTAGATTTGATCTTATCTGGAGATTTGTTTGGTCAAAGGTTGACCACAGCAGACCAGCAGCGGAGCTACCGCGTTGAGCTCACAGCGGAGCTGGAAGGCGCACTGGCGAATTCAGAAGAAAGCTCTCTAGCAGAGCTAGATAACATCTGTGGCGAAGATACCGAACATCCTTCTGCGCGGTTGTGTAGCTTCAAGCGAAGTTAACTCTCTGCGGAGTTGTGCTTAGGCGAAGCTATAAGTTAGCTTCCTAGCGAGGCTTTTTGATGGCTTCAAGGCGAAGTTGGATGATTTTAGCCTCTCAGGCGAGGCTATCCCTTTGGGCTCATGTGATGCTAAGTGCTAGCATCTTAGACCTGCTGAGGTCTATTCAGAAACAATCCGGGTTCACTGTCTGCTTGCTGGATCAGTGAAGTTCAAGTTGCTTCCTTGTCCCTCGGAGATGGGTGAAAACTGGTCTTCAGCTCGTCTGTCACTTGTCTTTTGTAAATGTCAATAAGTTTAGACATTGTTCGGACCAATAAGAATCTTGTCTTTTTTAAGTGTCAACAAGACCCCCTTCAAAGTTTTTAAAAGTCTGTAATGGCTCAGACTTTGAAATACTTTGAACTGCTTTGATTGGTGGTGTGTGGAGTATGAACGTCGCCATGATGGTTGAGTTCAGCTTTGCTTTAGATTCTGCTCTGGGGTGTAGATTCGCTGAGGAATCATATAGACTCGCGTCTGGGTAGCTTCGCAGCTAGATAGGTTCGCTCTGGAACATCTGTTGCTTTTCCAAGGCCAACTGCCGTGGGCCGGTTACGAGAAGGATTACTTCTTCTCTCGCACTGACCGAGGGAGATATTCTTTCCTCGCGCGTTTCCAAGGGAGGATATTCTCTTTCTTCAAGGCGCCATGAGTGCCTTTATGAGGGAGACGTTTTCTTCCTTTGCACGGTTCCAAGGGAACTGTCCCTTTTATCAAGGCGCAGTAAATGCCTTAAATGCGCTCGTGCTTCCACGCTTGAGGCGGCAGCGCTCAAGCCATGGGGCCTATAAATAGGACACTTGAGGTCCTCTGAAGAGAAGTGATCTGCTCTTCTGCTCTTCTCTTGGTTGAGAGAGATACTCAGATCTCTGAACTAGTGGGAATGCCCACTCTGGTCGTTATCCGGCCAAGGACCGGTAAGTCTTGATCATTCAAAGACTTCACCAACTTTAGGGAATTCATCTCCCTTAATTTAGCTTTAGCTATTATCAGCTGCTTCAGGGATTAACTTCCCTTGTTCTCCATTTAACTGATCTGCGGAGAAGGATTTCAGCATAGCTTCCCAGCGAAGCTATCATCTTGACTTGATCAGAGAAAGATCACTGCATGTTAAGTCCGCTGCACAGGCAAAACTTGGGACTTAGTTTCTTTAAGGTTGAGCCAGTCTTGCCATATAGGTGGGGCTAAGACTGTGTCCCACAGGATCAGTCTGGCTTGGCCATATAGGCGAGGCTAGGACTTGACGTTTGCTGAGCTAGCCCATCATTGTTGTGCAAACGAGGCTTATCCTCTGCTCCAATCAAAATCGGATTGCTTCGCCCCAAGAATCTGACTTGGTGTTTTTGCAGCGTCCCCTGTGTGTAACTGCTAATCTGTTCTGATTTGCATTGCAGTAAGCTATGTTCGCCAATCTTGTGACCTGATGAAAGAGACCGAAAAGTTGCCTTATGCTTCCCCGGTTGATGCTTTACCTTTAAGCAGGAGGAACAAACTGGGACAGCTGATGTGTGTCCCAGAGGTTGTTGGCAGTCGCTTATCTGGGATGACTCCTTTTGAGGCGAGGCTGGTAGCCGCTTATCCGAGATGATCCACTTCGGGAAAGCGGACGTCACCTGTGAGATCACTGACCTTCCCATTGCCCATTTTCATCATAGAAGGTCCAATCTGCTGGTGGCGATCAGTCCTTTGCCAATTTTGATTGCAGAAGGTTCAACTTCCTGGTGGCACCATCTGTCCTGGTGGCACAATCTGTTCTTATGCGAAGGCTTACGGCCTTGCGTAGGAGGAAGGCCTTTCGTGTCCCTTTTGGTTTCACTTGGAAGTAGATAAGACTACTTGTATGCCTTTTGAGCAAATGATTCTGTTGTATGAAACACAACCTTGATGTAGTATCAATGTACCTTTCCTTTTAATCAATGAAAGTTCATTTTCTGCTCATTTGATTTCCGCCTCGCCTTCGTCTTGAATTTGGCTATCGGAGGTAAACTTTATGCGAGGTTAAAGATAGGATTAAGACAGGAATGAGCTCCCAGCGAAGCTAGCATATCTGCAAAGTTCGGCCTACGCCTTCAGCGAAGCTAAGGCAATCTTTTTGTGCGAAGTCTGCATCTGACTTATAGCGAAGTTAGCCCTTAGTGGCTGAATCAGCGCTTTTCGAGAAGGTGCTTTAGGCGCCTTTTCAAATTAATTTGAAACGACAGCCTGTACTATTTACGAGGCATCGCTTCAGGCGCTCATTGGCCTATAAAAGTCCGATCGGACTGTAGAGAGGACGGATCATTTCTCTTTTTAAAAGAACTTTCAGAGAACTTGACTCTTCTTCTCCTTTCTTCTTCATTCAAGAGTTTAAAAACTTTCACAGTTCTTCAATGGCGCCAAGAGACGAGCGGGAAAAGAAGTGGCAACTTCTGCAGCGGAGGGTCTTTCTCCTCCTCCAGTCATCGAACGACCATTGCTGGTAAGGGACTTCCCCTTTTGATTAGAGCCGATATTTGCTATCTTTGGATGAATCCAGAACGATCGAGCATGACCTGTTATTAATAGGGAACTATTTCCCTGAATTTCCCTTATTTCCCTGAACAGGGATCTAAGAACTGAACAGTTCTTCTTTAAGCTTCCGTGCGAAGCTATCACTTGGGCTGTTTTCGTCCTGTTGAACAACAGGATACGGATCTGTCCCTTCAATCGTGGCCGTAAAGGATTAATGACCATAATACCCTCTTGACGAAGTTAACCCTCGGGGCTGTACCGCCTTCTGCTCAAGCTTTCTCGACGCGAAGCTAACACTTGGACATTTTCTGCGAAATGCGGACTTGACTGTGAGGCTAAGCTTTGTCGAAGCTATCCCCTTGCTAGCTTTGCTTAAAGGGCGAGGCTATGCCTTGGTGGAACTTGTGTCTTTGTGTTCGCTTGGCTGATGAACTAATCATGATTCTTCTTTGCTTCTGCAGTGCACTACACTCCTGGTCCTTTGAACAGTCTATTTGGGATGACCAGGGGTTTGGACGGCAATATCAGCCTGCAATTTCAAGGGCAGGCTTCTCTGTTTAGTGAGCGGAGTTCTCTCGTCCGAGACACGCTTATTCATGGTGGTGATCAATATACCACGAGGAGTATTTTGACTACGGCTCCCCTTGAAGATGTCGACCGTCGAACTTATAGGAAGCCCGATTTCATGTTCGGGGATGCCGCACAAGATCCTGACCACCAACTACTGGCAGGGGAAGGGTTGTGGATTTTCCAGTTGGAAGGTGAGAAGTTCTACCTTCCGTCCAACAAGCGACATTTTTCTTTGTCTTCCTTCCAGTGCGTGACGCAGGCTCGGAAGATGTCGTGGGACGTGAGCCGGAGTACTGACTCTATCCACATAGGAAAATTGATGCTTCAGTCTCCCGGTTAGGCAAGAGCGGGGCCTCCTCGTTGCATAATGGGCCTACATCCTGGAATGTGTCATGAGAAATCCCAGTGGGAGAAAATCCTGCAGTAGCACTGACCTTTGGCAACCAATTCTGCAAGGTCAATGGGAACTACCCAGCCACTGACTTCAGGACTCCAGGCTGGATTCACCCTTCGAAGGCATGGTGGAGGAATTTAACCGTATCATCCTCCCTCATTTCGAGGAAGATTTGGAGAGGCTGAACCTCTATGAGGCCGTCAGGGCGACCTGCTACGGTATTGAGATGAACGTGGCGTGCTTCTATGCCATCTTTGAATTGTATTGCCCAGCTTCAGGGACTTTCTTCACCCCTGTTGGCGAATTGGGTATGGCCTTGCATGAGATGTGGGAAGTCTCTGCTCTGCCTTTTGGGTCTCTTCCATACGAAGAATACTTCCCCTGCGAGGCAGAATTGGCGCTTCTGGAGAAGCAGGAGCCCGCCTTGTTTGAGACCTACAGGGAGTTAATGTGCCATTTGTACATTTGCTCCAGTATGCATGGGGGCAGTAAGGGAACTTCCTGTAGCTTGAAGAGCTGGGGAGATTACTTATTCCCGGATATGGAGAACACTCCTGAAGCGGCTCACTGTGGAGTTGCTGATGAAGACATCTTTGACCGGATGCAAAAGCACTTCCAAGGGGATCTAGTTGTGAAGGAAGACGATGGTCCCTATGAGAAGGGTGATGTCCTTCGGAGTTTCCATCATCAGGCCCGCAGGCCGATGTCCCGGAAGGCACTTCTGGCTGGTTTCTTAACAGTCTGGCTGAAGAGGTGCGTGGTGCCGTCTTCTTCGGGTGACGTCATTCGTACGAATGTTTTGCTGCCCGCTGTTCGATTGGTTCATGGTCGTCCTCTGGGACTTATTCCGGCCACGGTGTGTTGTATCCAGAGAGGCCTTCGCACATTAACGGAGGCTTTCTGCAGGCCACCAACGACGAAGCGTGGAAAGGGACCATTTCGCCCTGCGACGGACCTAACCCCAGAATAGGTCTGCCATATACTTACTTGATGGCGTGGTTCGCCCTGCATTGTCCTTCTTTAATTGAAGCTGGAGAGGACCCCCCGCAAGATGTTCGAATGGCGCTTCTCCGCCGATTCGAAGGATGCTCATGGCAGAAGACTTACGTGGCTGAGGCTCGCAAGTTGGTTCGTCGTTATGACGTTTATAGTCTCTTCCGCTGTTTTTCCCGTATTCGGGACGCAGGCTATGAGGAAGAGTTCAAAGATGCGGGAGAGGGGCAGTCGTCCCTGAGTCGGGGAGTTTTTGAGTGGCTGGTCAGCATCCGGCCTTCACATCTATTATACCGGAGCGGGGATAGCTGCTACTTGAAGCCTTATGTCCCAAGTCGGTTTGCTCGACAGTTTGGATATGACCAACTGTACGTGGGCAACCCGAATCTCAATCTGACTTTCATGGGGAGCCTTATTGATGGGGTCCGTGCTTGGCAATTCTTCATTGCGGGTTGTACTGGGGCGCGGCTGCGTACACCGTTGAGGACTCCCAATCTTCTAATGACCCTGAGCTTCTGCCAGTGGTACGCAACTTTCAACTCCACACCCTTGGATTCAAGGCTAACAGCTCTGGTGTGAAGTTAATTTCTCAGCGGCTAGAGCAGAAAGTCTCTGAGAGAAGGGAAGGTAGGAGGGTTCGCTTCCCAGGCATGGAGGAATTCGTTGCTGTGGATGACAGCGAAGCCTCGGATGTGGAAAGTCCTCGCTTCGAAGCAGAGGCGGGTGCCGAGACTCTTGCAGCTGATTCCGGCGTGATGGGGACAATTCCCCAAGACATGTAGAAGAAGCAGAGGCGGAAGGTTCTGATGCCCCTCTCAAGCGCAAACGGACAGGTGGGTCGCGTAGGAAACAGTTAGTGAAGAAGCCCTGTCGCCAAGCTCCCACGGTTGTCGTAGAGGGTGAACCTTCTGTGGCGGTTCCTCCTCTTGTCCCCTCGGTAGTTGAACCGTCGGTTGCTGAACCGACTACTGGCGAAGTTGCTCCGAACTTAGGTAAGATCAGCTTCGTCTTTGTAATGTATCTTTTATGTGTTCAGGATATCTCATTATTTGCTTCTTGATACAGGAGTTGAGGCCGCTGGAGAGCAAGGGGAACATTATGATCCCCTGTTTACTTATGAAACTGAAGCTAGCTCTTTGCCCTCCCGGAGGAGTCCGGAGGTGATGCGGCTGACATTGATCCTTCGGGCGCTGGGACTTCCAAGGAAGTCCTGTAGCGTCAAGCTTTATTGGATGGTCTACGGAAGATTCGGCAAGCGAAAGCGGGCCGGCCATTCGTGTTGACTCCGCAAATTCTTTCCAATGGAGCCCGTGGGACTGATGCGGCTGCCAAGATGTTTGAGGCGACATCATCCTTTGGTATTGTTCCGACCTCTCGGTTTTCACTATTTATTGTGTCTTCCCTAAACACAATTTTGTTGCAGTGTTCCGCCTCAAGGTGCGTCAACTTCAAGGGAACCAGAAGGTCTTCCCGAGGGGTTGAGGGGTGACATGAGCACTTCGACCGCGGCGGATGCTGCTGTGTTGGAGGCTTTGTACGGTGACCTGCCCTTTTATCGGCCTGAGCTAGCCAAAGGAACAGAGGTTGAAGGGGTGGTAGTCCGGAGATGTCCTCACTCCCAACTATATCAACGAGTGAGGCGCCGTCAGTTGTGGCACGTGCAGAGCTGAGGGTGATCACAAGCCCAACTTCTCCAACACTGATGGTTGAGCCTGTCGTCCAAGAGATGGTCACTAGCCCTACCTCAGCGGTGGCTAGTGCACTGGTTTCAATGAGGACTCCGCTGAGATCACCGATGCCCTTTCATGCTGTTGCAGCCGGTGTTCCCGCCATTCCTTCCACAGTAGTGTCAACCGGGCTGGTGGATTTTTTCTGAGGTTATCCGTCTACCAGAAGTGGCCGAGATTGAAAATGATTTTATAGGTGACATAGTCGCTAGCTTTTATAAAGGCTTGATGCGATGCATTGACCTGGTCTTGAAAGGCTCGACTATGCCATTCTCAACTTTAAAGGTGGTATTCTCCCGCAGTATTGAAAGTATTCGGGACCTTGAAGGGTATAACCAGGCCAGTGCCTTGGAACTCCTGGGATCAATTTGAGAGGGACGTAGAGGAATGACGCGACTTAGCCTCTCAGACCTGGAGTCTTCGGTTAGTGAGCAGCTTGCGCATCTTGTCACTCAAATGCATGAAGCCCGTCTTGCTGCTCAGGAGGTTGCTAAGGCTATTTCTTCTGATTTTGAAATCCTTGAGACAAGAAGGAAAGTAAGGTGGGAATGCCATTGATGCCTCCACAGTGCTCTTCTTGACGCTGAAGATAAAATTGGAAAGGCCAAGGAGATGATCAGGAAGGCAAATCTTCTCTTATCCAGGGCTGAACCAGTGCGTCTTGAAGAGACTGCGCGGCTTGAGCAGCTTAAGGCCCAGAGTGACGAACTCTCATGGCAGGAGTTAGCTCAGAGGGCAACCTTGGTTGGTCGAAGCTCGTCTGACCCAGGTGACGAACTTTAATGAGGCTGAGCTGAGGTCGCAGGCGCTTGTCCAAGCTGCTGATGATAGGAGGACGAGGCTGGCTTCCCTTGAAGAGCGAATCAGATCTTATAATGTACGCCCGTAGGTCGCATATATGTACATCATGTATCCCATCCTTTTGGAATCAATGAGAATAATCATTTTTTTGTTTGACTCCCTGTTGAATCTTCAAATTGCTCCGCTTTCTGAATTGTCGGTTCCAAATTGTATTGGTGCCATTTTAAAGAATATCCTTTGTTGGATTGAATGCTGAGACTTGGCAGTCTGTCAGTTCAGAGGTCACGATTGCATAACTGGTTAGGAGCCACCAAGCTTCAAAGTTGGTGATACTTTTCTTTTGTAAATGTCAACAAGTATCGAACCTGTCTTTTGTAAATGTCAACAGGGCTCGGTGAGACTCCGTCTGTCTGTTGGTTCAGAGGTCGTAATGACATAACCGATTGAGACGCCAACCAAGCTCAAGGTTGGTGATACTTATCTTTTGTAAATGTCAATAAGCATCGAGACCTGTCTTTTGTAAATGTCAACAGGTCGGTTAAGACTCTGCTGTCTGTTGGTTCAGAGGTCGCAATGACATAACCGATTGAGACGCCACCAAGCTCAAGGTTGGTGATACTTATCTTTTGTAAATGTCAATAAGCATCGAGACCTGTCTTTTGTAAATGTCAACAGGGCTCGAGGTTGAGACTTGTCTTTTGTAAATGTTAACAAGCTCAAAATTGAGACTTGGCTGTCTGCTGGTTCAGAGGTCGCAATGACATAACCGATTGAGACTCCACCAAGCTCAAGGTTGGTGATACTTATCTTTTGTAAATGTCAATAAGTATCGAGACCTGTCTTTTGTAAATGTCAACAGGGCTCGGGTTTGAGACTTGTCTTTTGTAAATGTCAACAAGCTCAAAATTGAGACTTGGCTGTTTGCTGGTTTAGAGGTTGCAATGACATAACCGATTAAGACGCCACCAAGCTCAAGATTGGTATGGAATTTGGGAGAAGTTCTCGTTTTCACGGGGAGAACGAGGGAATCACTGTCCTAGGTTTAATGTTAACGTAACAGTGAAATGTATATGTGGTCTTACCATTCTATG